>PVLC010044031.1:0-12278 GCA_004027655.1 Graphiurus murinus
CTTGTAATCCCAGCATTCGGGAGGCTGAGACCGGAGGATCCGGGTTCGCGGCCAGCCTCAGCTACCTAGTGAGGCACTCCGCAACTTAGTGAGACCCGATTTCAAAATAAAGAATAAAAAATAGGGCTGGGGGTATAGCTCGGAGGTAGAATGCCCCTGAGTTCAATCCCCAGTGCCGCAAAAAAAAAAAAAAAAAAAAGAAAAGCCACTAGGCTTCTATGAGATGGTGAATCATGTATATGATCCAGGTAATACTAGTCCTACCAACTCCCAGAACTACTAAGATAAGATAATGTATGCCAAATGCCTTTTCTCTTATAAAACATTATTATTTACAAGTAATAACATATTCTTGCCTAAGCAAATAATAAAACTAAGCAATCAAGATGTCAGACTCCATCCTTAACTTAATCCTCCCACAAGAGTGTACTTACTCTAAAGTTAAAAATAATCCTAACAAGACTGCTTAACTGGTTTTTCATCCACAGCAAATAAAAAGCCAGAATCCAAGGGGTAAAAGGATACAAAAATTCAACAACAAAAAACAACCAACTAGAAAGAAAATACTAAAGGTACCTAAATTCAAAGACAAGGGATATTTATTATAGAAATAAACATACAAAAAACCCCCAAGAGATTTTTTAGAACTGTCCAGTATGGATCAATAATATCTTCTTAATGATAATATTAAGTTATGAAAGAACAGGGTTCAATATTCTCTGACTAAAAAGGCAGAAAATTATGTAATATACTTCAGATGGATTTATAATTAAAATGGATAAAATGTAAAAGTTTTTGTGCTTGAAACGATTTTAAATTATCTGACTAAAAAATTCACAAATGTGAAATACTTATTTCCACTAAAGCCAGAAAACTGAAATAAACAGTCAAGAAACACATTGTTTTTTTATTGTTGTTAAAAAAAAAATGTGAATAAGCCGGGCGTGGTGGCGCACGCTTGTCATCCCAGCATTCGGGAGGCTGAGACTGGAGGACCCGGGTTCTCGGCCAGCCTCAGCTACCTAGTGAGGCACTCCGCAACTTAGTGAGACCCTGTTTCAAAATAAAGAATAAAAAAATAGAGCCAGGCATGGTGGCACACACTTGTAATCCCAGCATTTGGGAGGCTGAGACCAGAGGATCCAGGTTTGTGGCCAGCCTTAGCTACTTAGTGAGGCCCTCCGCAACTTAGTGAGACCCTGTTTCAAAATAAAGAATAAAAAATAGGGCTGGGGGTATAGCTTGGAGGTAGAATGCCCCTGAGTTCAATCCCCAGTACCGAAAAAAAAAAAAAAAAAAAAGAAATCCATGTTTAATTTCTTTACATATACTTTTTATATATAATGATCAAAACTGAGCCAGGCGTGGTGATGCACGCTTGTAATCCCAGCATTTGGAAGGCTGAGACTGGAGGATCCGGGTTCGCGGCCAGCCTCAGCTACCTAGTGAGGCACTCCGCAACTTACTGAGACTCGGTTTCAAAATAAAGAATAAAAAATAGGGCTGGGGGTGTAGCTCGGAGGTAGAATGCCCCTGAGTTCAATCCCCAGTACCGCAAAAAAAAAATGCTGTACCAAACACAGACTGCAGAGGCCAGTAAGAGACACAATGACAAGTCTACCGGACTACTCAACTGTGAGCAATACCATTTTAATTCACTGGACTGGCAAGAACAGAAGTCTAGCCACCTTGAAAGTAGAAAGACGTAGACCAATGGGTCTCTCATAGACCACCGTAGACAATCAAGTAGTGGTACACACCTTAGGAAAATAATTTGATGTTATGCAGTGAGGCTGACAAGGAACATCCCTAGGACTTATTAATCACCATAAAAGATATATCAAGACTCAAGACATGGGAGACTATATACTAAGACATTCATATTTCATTCATATTTATTCATATAAAAAAGAAAAAGTAAACAATTTGTTTAGGAATACTCAATGTTGTAAAGCTATAAAGAAATCATTAAAACAAAATTCACACCAGGCATGGTGGCACATGCTTTTATAATCCAAATATGTGGGAGGCTGATACAAGAGGATGGAAATTTCACGGCCAGCCTCAGCAGCTTAGTGAAGCCCTTCACAACTTAGTGAGACCCTACTTCAAAAAATTTTTTAAAAATAATAAAATGAGGCAGGGCAGGGGTAACTCAGAGGAAGAACACCCCTAGGTTCACTCCCCAGTACCACAAAAAAAATAAATAAATAAATCACAATAGTGATTCACACAGAGTAGGAAGAAGAGGAAAGGGCAGCTACCAATTGTTTATTTTGTGGTTATTTATATTATATAATATAGATACTGTTTGTCCTGATGATACTTTGATACTGTTTATAGTTCTTTGCTAATGTCATTGATCTTCTTTAAAAAATAACTAAGGGGAACTGGTGGTGGCAGATTTTAATGGCAGTGGAGTTTCAGGAAAAAAAAAAAAAAAGAACTATAAGGATAGATGGTTCTTTAATTTACTTCAAGAGAAAAAAAGTGAGGTCTAAAAATGGAACACAGGGAGCTAAGAGGCTGCTAAAACTTTTAATATAAGAAATGTAGCCGGGCGTGGTGGTGCACGCTTGTAATCCCAGCATTTGGAAGGCTGAGACTGGAGGATCCGGGTTCGCGGCCAGCCTCAGCTACCTAGTGAGGCACTCCGCAACTTACTGAGACTCGGTTTCAAAATAAAGAATAAAAAATAGGGCTGGGGGTGTAGCTCGGAGGTAGAATGCCCCTGAGTTCAATCCCCAGTACCACCAAAAAAAAAAAAAAGAAAGAAAGAAAGAAATGTTACAGATACTAAGGAATTGATGAAATAGAGTAACTACTATTAATGTGCCAGAAACAAAAGTGATAAAACATAAAGTATAGTAAAAAAAATTAATCTCTGGGTCCATCCATAGGTAGTGTGTCTGTCTTCCTCACTAGTATAACCAGCATCTAACAGAGCTAGACCTGGAACAAGTATTCCATAAATTATTTGCTAAATAAATCAAGAATAGAACACATGTGAGGTACACAGACTCAAATTAAATTACAACATAGAAGTTAACCCTGGTGGCACATGCCTGTAATCCCAATACTTGGGAGGCTGAGACAGGAAGATTGCAAGTTTGAGGCTTCCCTCAGCAACTTAGCAAGAAGACTCTCAGCAACTCAGTAAGACCCTGTTTCAAAATAAATAATTAAAATAAAAGGGCTAGAGGCATAGCTCAGAGGTAGAATGCCCTTGAGTTCTACCCCCAGTATCAAATATCTACATGTTTGGGTGTATGTGTGTATATATACATATATATATACGTATATATATGTATATATACATACATACATATATATCTGTCTTAAGGATTTTTTTAAGTTAATTCTACTGAATCATATTGTTCATTATGTGACAATGAAAAAAAGAGTTTCAAATAGAAAAAAACATTCATGAACAAAAGCAAAAGAGCAAAACTGTATGGAATTTATTCAGGAAAAAACCATATAATCCTATGTGGATGGAATGTACAAACCTGAACATAAAAGCAAGAAAAAAAGAACATGATCTTGGTGGGCTCTGAATTTGTTGGACAGTCAATGAAAATAATTTAAAAAGATCTGAACCTACAAATTAAATTAGTGTTTCAATAAAATATGAAATTGACTGAAGATAGCTGAGAAAAAATTCAAGACATTGTTAAAATAGTCATTAAGCCAGGTGTGGTGGTGCACACCTATAATCTCTGTACTTGGGAGGCTGAGACAGAGGTATCACAGGTTCAAAGACAGTTACAGCAATGTAGTGAGACTCTCAGCAACCTAGAGAGACCCTATTCCAAAACAGACAGACAAAATAAAGCCTGGGAGTATAGCTCAGAGGTAGAATGTCCCTAGGTTCAATTCCCAGGATCACAAATCATCATCATCATCATCATCATCATCATCATCAATAAAAGAAATCAGGGTTTGAACTGGGAGTTGTACAAAAATATAATGGAGTCCTATATTAATACATTTTTTCTACTACATGCCAGTTAACGGGTTCTGTACTAGGGACACAACAGATAGAGCTTTTTCCCTCCCCTTAGCAACTTACTTGCTGGTAGGAAGACAAATAAGAATATAAGCAAGACAGTTCCAGGCTGGGGAAAATGAAAAAATATAAAGTAGTGTGATGGGTAGAAGGTTCCTTTGACATGGCTATTAGGTAAGGCTTTTAAGCTGAGAACAGAGGATCAAAAGCAGCCAGCAAGGAGGAAGAAATATTTGAGGGAGGATTTCATGTGAAGAAATCAAGAAACTGACAAACTGTGATTGGAATCTAGAAGAATGCATACAGTTTAAAGAAAGAGACAACAGCAGGACCTCATAGACCATGCATAGTCAGAAACTGGGATTTCATTCTAAGTAGATAGGATCAGTAGCATATAAGTAGGGAGTAGCAAATGGATTAAATATATTTTGGAAGTGGAAACAATAGGCTTTATACTGAGTATAGAAGGGAAAAAAGTAGGTTAATATGTAGATTTTCTAACTTTGTTCAGATAAGAGGTAGTCTATTTACAAAGACAAGGTAGGCAGAAATAAGAACATTGCGAGGGTGAGGAGAAGAAGAAATAAATAATTCTGTTTTGGACATGTAAATTTAAGATGCCCCATAGGATATCCAAACAGTGATGTCAAACAAGGGCAGTGTTTGGCAAGAGATAAAAATCCAAGAGTTGAGCCAGGTGTGGTGGTGCATACTTGTAATCCCAGCATTTGCGAGGCTGAGACTGGAGGATTTGGGTTCACGGCCAGCCTCAGCTATCTAGAGAGGCTCTCCGCAAGTTAGTGAGACCCTGTCTCAAAATAAAGAATAAAAAATAGGGCTGGGGGGTATAGCTCGGAGGTGGAATGCCCCTGGGTTCTATCCCCAGTACCACAAAAAAAAAAAAAAAAAAAAAAAAAAAAAAAATCCAAGAGTTATCAGAAAATAAATAATATTTAAAGCCATGAAAAGGAATTAAAAGTACATTAAAGAGAGTTTACTACTATAACTACTACAATTAATAACATCAGCTAGGTTTACATATGGTCTCATATGTCCCAGACACTGTTCTAGTTATTGACACATAATCAGTTCATTTTAATCCTCACAAAATTCAGATGAGGAGAAAGAGGTACAAAGAGATTAAGTCACTTGCCCACTCTCATTCAGCTATTTTTTTTTCTTTCTGTCTTTTTTTTTTGTGTGTGTGTGTGTATGTGTATGTGTGTGGAGGGGAAATACTAGGGATTGAAACCAGGGGCCTTTTACCTCTGAACTACACTCCCAGCCCTATTTTTTAATTTTTATTTTGAAACAGGGTCTCACTAGATGGATTAGTCTTACTACTTGCTGAGGCTAACCTGTGATCTTCCTGTCTCAGCCTCCCAAGTACTGGGATAACACGTATGTGCCACAACACCTGGCTTCTTTGAGCTGGGATTTAAACCCAAGGAATCCCACCCCAGAGAATGTACTTTCATTGGTTTCACTATATTACCTATGTATGGCAAGCATGGCCAAGTAAAAAAAAGCCAAAACCTGAATCCTGAGGCTCTCCAACATTCACTGACAGGGAAGAGAGAACCCAACACAAAAGATGAGAAGTGTCCTCCTATGAGGTATGATAGTAAGTGACTGGGTCAAATGCTAATAACAATCCTTAGGACTTGGGTATGGAAAAGTAAGAGAAAGGGACAAACCATAAACTACTAAAAGTCAAAGGAACAAGGTTAGTCATTTTGTGGATGAAGAAATATAGCTATGAAGTAAAACAATTATAGAAAGTGCTGTTAGGTACTAGTGGATACAGGACAGAAAATATTTCCTAGAGACAAGTTCAGTGCTCTTTCTACAATTCTAATCTATACTGACATAAATGGTATTCAGAAGGACTTGAAAAACAGTAATATTAGCTGGGCTTGATGGTGCACACTTGTAATTCCAATACTTGGAAAACTGAAATAGGAGGATCTGGGTTCGAGGCCAGCCTCAGCTACTTAGTGAGGTGCTCTGCAATTTAGTGAGACCCTGTTTCAAAAATAAAGAATAAAATAAATAGGACTGGGGGTGTAGCTTGGAGGTAGAATGCCCCTGTGTTCAATCCCCAGCAGAAAAAAAAAACAAAACAAAACACACCACTGACAGTAATCTGAGTGTTTAGTGTACCATGGGTACTGAATTATGCACTTTACATACCTTGCAATTTCATTCTCACAACCCATTCTCACAATTACTTCTTCATCATTCTTATTTTAAAAAGGATAAACCTGAGGCCTAGGTTTAAATAATTTGCCCATGGTCATAATAACTGCTTGTGTTACAGAATCTGAGTCCAGGGGTGAGGAGCAAAAATCAGAGGGTGGCTCAGAGGCAGAATGCACATTTGACATGTGCAAATCCTTGAGTTCAATCCTCAGGACCAACATAATCATATTAATAATAATAACAACAACAACAACAACAACAAAATAATACTGCCTCCCCAAGAGTACATTGTTAAGACAGAAAAAAAGGAAACAAAAAGGAGAGTATGATTTATGAAAGTAGTTTAAAAAACATGTTTGGGCACATTCAGTCTGGTATCTGTATAAGACATCCTATAAAAATAGACAATTCTGCCGGGCGTGGTGGCGCACGCTTGTAATCCCAGCATTCGGGAGGCTGAGACCGGAGGATCCGGGTTCGAGGCCAGCCTCAGCTACCTAGTGAGGCCCTCCACAACTTAGTGAGACCCGGTTTCAAAATAAAGAATAAAAAGATAGGGCTGGGGGTGTAGCTCGGAGGTAGAATGCCCCTGAGTTCAATCCCCAGTGCCGCAA
Source organism: Graphiurus murinus (assembly GCA_004027655.1). Taxonomy (NCBI): domain Eukaryota; kingdom Metazoa; phylum Chordata; class Mammalia; order Rodentia; family Gliridae; genus Graphiurus; species Graphiurus murinus. The sequence continues at coordinate 6,826 of PVLC010044031.1, forward strand.
AAAAATAAAAAAAAAATAAAAAAAAATAAAAAAAAATAAAAATAGACAATTCTTGATGATTATACATAAAGAAAAATCAGTAAGATATAGAGGGTAAAGTGGTACTTCCTATACTTAGTACAGTACCTGGCATCAAGGAAGAACAACTTAAAATGTTTCTTAGGTGAATTACGGTAACTGAGAAGTATTCATGGTTAAAATATGAGATGTCCAGATAAAAAGCTTGTGGGCTGGGGATGTAGATCAATGGTAAGAGTGCTTGCCTACATGCAAAGGCCATAGGCTCGATCTCCAGCAATAAAAAGTAAATAGGTTACTTTTGTAAAAGATAAAAGAGCCTGAAATTGCATCATTAAAAATTGTTTTAATGATAGAAAAGCAGAAGTCTGCAGAAAGAGAAAGGGAAGTTATTAAGAATTTATTTTCCTAATACTTTTCTAACTGGTAGGAAGCAAAAGCAAACAGGTACTCGCTATTATAAGAGATAACTCATTGAGTCTTTCTACATCTAGACGAAATAACCCTCAAGGCCTTTACTTGCCTTTTTTAGGATTGATTTGGGATCACTGGTAAGTTTCTGATTTTTAATCTGATTTTACAGGTAACCTGGTTAATAAAAAAAAAAAAAAAAAGAATCCTTTTAGCAGTAGAAATGACCATTTTCACCACTAAGAAAGGCATAAAAGATATTTCATAGCAAGCTAATAAATCAACATCATATTTATCAATCAATCTCTGGTGAAGAGGATTAATCCTGAACCACTAATCAATTGTGACAGTCAACAAAGAAATACTTTGTGAAGCCACAAAATAGAAAACAGCACCCAGGACATTGTCACTGGTGTACTTTTATCACTGTCCCATATTAGATGGTGCTCAGCACTTAGAAGATGTCCAAAAATATTTGTTGAATACATTACCTCCATCAAATAGATTTATGCCACCTACCTGTTGCCTTTTTCAACTCTAAGCAATTCAAAGAGTAGTTTCTGTAGTATAAGCAAATTCAGTAAGAAATAAATTCCTAAGAATTGACTTAAACATTTCCCAAGTGGTTGGTACTTACTTTTACAAGTATAATTCAATTCCACCCACCAACTAATTTGCAATCTCTAAAGATATGTCATTTATTCCTATATATGCACTTGCTTCCAATAAGCCAGTGAAAGCCTGAAAATGTCAGTAAGTACAAGAGATATGATTGCTTTTCCAAAGTATTATGCAAGTGACACTTAAACAGGTAGAAGCCTTCCAAAATTAATCTCTTGCCCACATTTAACTCTGCCATCCAGAGATATTAAACTCAATGATAAAGCCTGGCCTGGGAGTGCATATCTGTAATTCCAGTACTTGTGAGGCTGGCACAGGAGGATTGCAGGTTCACAGTGAGCCTCTGCAACTTGGTGAGGCCCTCAGCAACTTAGCAAGACCCTGTTTCAAAGTAAAAAATAAAATGGGGTTGGGGACGTAGCTCAGAGATAGAACGCCCCTGGGTTCAATGCCCAGTACCACAGGGGAGATAAAAACTCAATAATCAGAACTAACCAGTATTTAAATGATTACTACAGTTTGCCACAGAAGTTGGGTTTTTTTAAAAACTTAATCCAAACAATACTCCATGATGTAAATACTTCTCATCCCCACATGATAAATGAGAAAAGTAAGCATAGAAAGGCTAACTTTCCTAAGGCCCCAAATCAGGTAGGTGGCAGAAATGAGAAGATTGAAAAAACCCTTGAACACCAGGCTACCTTTTTTTAATCCAGTTTACTTATGTCATATGCCAGATTACAATTTTCACAGAATTTAAAAATACTTCCTTACTACAAATGTCTAAGGTCTGCACTAATAGAAAATGACTAATCTTAAAAAAAAATAATAAAGTGAGAAGAGGATGCTTTTTAAAGAGGCAGGAAGGATGCTCAAGCGGAAACGTCCTGCAAAGGCACTCTATTTAGAAACAGAAACAAAATCTCACAACATTCTAGATTTGCCTAGTCCATTTGCTCAGTCCATTCCCTTACCCAGGATTTCCATAAACTATCATAGTACATGAATCCTAACCACTGAATACAATTAAGGCTATTCTCGATAGCATTCTTTTATTCTGTAAGAAAGGAACATTATAGAAGAGTTCATTCCAATTATACTCCTTTAGGTAAAACGCTTAACTACAGGCACGAGAAAATAAAGTAAATCTCTTCCTGCGAAGTTACAAATGTCAGAAGCCCAGTAGGGAAGCAATAGAGTTTCCTTCACTGTCCCCTTCTCAGAGCCCTAAACTAGGGTCCTAAATACGTCCCGACATCACCGCCAACTGCCTGTCCCCCGAAAGAGCCCTTTTCTCCCCAAATCTCTCCTCCTAGATATCTCAAAACAAGACCCCCAAGTTATCTGTCACACACACACACCTAAACTTGGTCCCCTTTCTCAGCCCCCAACTCTCCCCTCAGAAGATGAAGAAGGCTGTAGTGTCTCTCGGACAAAAAGTGAAGATGAACGAGAAGGATAGTAGGAGAAAACTCAGTTCCAGCTTCAATAAGCCCAGAGGGAGGGCAGCCAGGAAGAGCGTCTGGAGGGACCAGGCTGGGCACCGCGCTCCCCACGTGGGCCTGGGGAGACGGAACTCCACTCACCAAGCCGTCTATCTGCACTTGCTTCACGGCCGAATCTCCAGAGCCGCCTTTTCCTTTGCCTTTCCCTACTGCGCCGGTGGTGGAGCTGGAAGAAGTGGCGGTAGAGCCGGTACCTTCCTTGCGGGACGCCATCTTTCCAGCCAGACAGGAAGAAAGAGAAACGTGAGTGACAGGAAGCGGAAGTGCAAGTCCCGCGATGTTCTCAGCAGTCAGGCTTTTGAGGGGCGGAGCCGGAAAGAGAGGCGAGAGTAGGACCACGCCTCCCTTCCTGGCGGAATCCTTTGCGCATGTGCATAGCTTCTGCTCTGCTCTCCCTTCAGAGGCTTAATGAAGAAGGTAGACCCTTTTTTTTTTTTTTCGGTACTGGGGATTGAACTCAGAGGCATTCTACCTCCGAGCTACACCCCCAGCCCTATTTTTTATTCTTTATTTTGAAACAGGGTCTCACTAAGTTGCGGAGTGCCTCACTAGGTAGCTGAGGCTGGCGGTGAACCCCGATCCTCCGGTCTCAGCTTCTGGTAGACCCTTTTCAATGTTGGGAAATAACGGGTGTGGAGGCCCTCGCTAGCAATCCCAGTACTTGGGAGGCTGAGACAGAGGATCACGAGTTCGCAGCCAGCTTCAGCTACTTAGTGAGGCCCTCCACAACTTAAGAGAAACCCTGTTTCAAAATAAAAAATAAGGCTGGGGGTGTAGCTTGGAGGTACAATACCCCTGGGTTCAATCTTTAGTACTGCAAAAAAAAAAAAAAAAAAAAGAAAAAAATTAAATGTTGAGTTATTCTCTATTAGACGGACCGCCATAATAACTCTAATCGCATTTTTGTAATGTCTCCTTCGTAAAAAAATCTTTTAACATAAATTTTTAAATTCCCATTAGTGTGTGTACTGGAGATTGAACCCAGGGGCATTTTACCTGTGAGCTACACTCCCAGCTCCCAGCCCTTTTTTTTTTTTTTTTTTTTTTTTTTTTTTGAGACAGGCTCTCACTAAGTCTCACCAAATTGCTGAGGCTGGTCAGGAACCTGGGATCCTCCTGTCTCAGCCTTCCAAGTACTGGGAATACACGCGTTCACCACCACGCCCGGCTAAATTCCCATTCTTGATCTTGTGAACTGTCCAGGTCTATACAATTCAGGACAATTATACATGGAAGGAAACCCAGGCGATGTTGCGCAATGTCATTCTGTTAATTAGCGGCAGCGGGTATTCTGTAGCTGTTTTAGGCAATTTTAGATAGCTGTTTCTAACCACTTAGATTACACAAAAACTAATTAAAACATGGGAGCTTGGATCAGAGTGACCAGAACAATAGCCTTTTGTTGCTGTTAATTTCATGTAGAAATGTACATGAGAAATGTGCCAAAGAAGTTATTTTATGTAGTGCTGAAGGATGATGCAGACCGTATTCCCTATTTGCTGACTTATAACACATAATTTTAAAATACACATCTCAAGTTTCCAAAAGAATCTGTAACAGCTGTAGAAAATCATTTTAGATAAATTACTTATTTATTTAGGGCATTGAGGATTGAACCTAGGAGCATTATACATCTGAGCTAAACCCCCAGCAATTTTTATGTTTCATTTTGAAATATGTTCTCACTAAATTGCTGAGGGTCTTGCTAAATTGCTGAGCCTGGCCTCAAACCTATAATCCTGTCTCAGCCTCCCAAGTACTGGGATTACAAGCTTGTACCACCATGCCCCGCTAGATAACTAATTTAAAACATTCTGCTGCCAGGGGTGGTGGTACATGCCTGTAATTCCAGTACTTGGGAGGTTGAAACAGGAGGATTGCAGGTTCAAAACCAGCAAACTATAAAAATAATAGGAAATTTTTCAAATACTTGAAAACTAAACAGCACACTTGAATAATTCACAGGTCATAGATAAGGTCTCAGGAGAAATTAAAGCACATATGTATCAGCTTATCACTTTTTACGTTCTAGATTGTTCTTTTAGTGGTATCTAAGAAATATTTATTTAACTCAAGTTCACAAAGATTGTCACCTACAATAAAAAAATAAAACTTACACACTGGACTGGATAAATATGGGAATAAAAATACCAAAATTCAGAGGGCATAACTACATTAGCACTAAGAGAGAAGTTTGTAGCTAAATGCCTATGCTGGAAAACAAGAAATACTTCAAACTGATAATCTAAGTTTCCTTTTTAAAATCCTTAAAAAAAGCAAGAGCAAAATAAACCTAAGCATGAAGAAAATAAAAGATTAAATTAGAATACTGAAGATGTTCAGTCACCCAAAGATGGTTGATCACCACCATTAAATTATATTTCTGTACCCTCTACAAGTTAGTTTTATATGGTAGACTTTAGTTTTATTGTGGATATTCATTTATTGGAGAAAATAAATTCCATGTATTTCTGACAGCATGTTCTTTATTATCCCTGTTGCAGGAACAAAAGTTTTAACATAGTTCTATATTTACTAAAAATATTTCAAATTCAGTCAAAGGAAAAAAAAAAAAAAAGGGATGGCAAGAGCCTTCCAAACCGAGCCACAGGGCCTGCCCGTGTGTGATCACCACATGGGGACAGGAAGCAGAGGGTAGTCTGCCATCCTTGCGTAAAAAAACTGAAAAAATAAATTGACTAGTTTTTCTTGTGTGGCATAACAACTCTACCCACTAAGAAAACACAGCCCAGTGAACGCCAGGTGGTGACTAGTCTGTGCCTTAGAACCAACCACTATTGGGACTGCTGCTTTTCTTTATTTGGCTATGACTTACTTAAACCCCTTTCTTTTTTTTTTTTTTTTTTTTTTTTTTTTTTTTTTTTTTTTTTTTTTGGG
>PVLC010044032.1:0-12537 GCA_004027655.1 Graphiurus murinus
GCACACACACATATACATATATAGTGAATATATATGTACAGTGTGGCAGTGCTGGTCTGAACAATCTTGAACCATTTGGATTTTGGAGGCAATATGTTGCACCTATAGGGGTGCTGCAGCATCCCTTTTGAGTAGCCTAACTAGCCTCTAACTGAGTGGGGCTCAGAGTAAGAGGAAACTCTGCAATAGGCCAAGGCTGTGGTATAAACCAGCCTGTCATGTGGACTTTATGATCAAAAAGATTCAATAGAGCCTAAAATGTCAGTGGAAAATAACAATTCTGTTTATGGACTTCTTTTGGTAGAACCTCCAATTCATCTAAGGTTTTAGAGCAATGTCAAGCCCTCTTTTGCTGATTCTGTTTGAAAAATAGCTTCTGCTTTGTTATTGGGCCTTAGTAGAGAATGAACACTTTACAATGATATAACAGCTGATCATGTGACTGTCCATCATAAAGTGGTGCCATCTGATCTGCCAAACGATAATTTGTGTACCATATGTAATTTTCAAGTGGAAGTGGTATATATGAGATTGGGTTTAAGCATGTCTTGTTGGCACAATCAAGTTCCATGAGCAAGTGGACCACATTCCCACAGCACCTCCTACAGATGGGGCTGCTTGTTATGCTGGTCCAGCTAGAGTGGACTGCTGCAGCATCCCTGCCCACTCAGGGTGGTGAAGGGGATCTTGCCAGTAGGGAGGAACTTTGTCAATACACCTGACTGTGCAAATAACAAGAGCTTTCGACCACAAGGTGACCCAACCACTCATCACTACTAAGTGCCCAACTTGTCAATAGCAGTGGCCAATGCTGAGCCTGCACATGCCTCATTCTTGGATGGGAGGTTAGACAGGCACTTGGAGGAAAGTGAATTACATTGATGCCTATTTATGGTGCTGAGTCCTATCTCTAATACCTCAGAATGTGAGTGTGTTTGGAGACAGGGTCTTTAATGAGGTCATTGGGGTTAAAATGAGGTCTTTAGAATGTATCTAAATTCAATATTACTGGTGTCTTTATAAGAAGAAATTTGGACACATTCAGAGGGAAATTTTTGTAAAGAAAAAGAAAGAATATGGCCATCTAGAAGCCAAGGTCTGAGGCCTGAGAAGCATCCAGTGCTGCTGACAGCTAGATCTTGGACCTCTAGCCATAGATTCCCAAAGTTAGCAGTACTACCTCCAGGGGGAATGCTGGACAGAAGGGAGTGGGGTATGGTAGTATTCTCTGATGCAACAGGAGAGGGAGTTGTCGAATAAAAATAAGAGGGTGGTGGAAGCACCCAGGGAGGTACTGGGTAATTTTTTTTTTTTTTCTGGATAGAGAGCAGTAAGCCAGTAAGTTTGGGAATCTATATTAGTCTCTAACATAGAGAAAACTTCTGTTGTTTAAGCCATCCAATCTGTGGTATTTTGTTACAGGAGCCCTAGGAAACTCAGCATTTCCTTCATGGCGGGCATAACATTTTGTTGTTGGTAAAGTAGATGCCTAGTCTGGACTTGGGCTTCTTTTCTCCATCCACAATATTTTCCCAGCATCAGGTAAAAAAAACTCTGACCAGTGGAGGTGCCTGGGGACCTCAAGATCATGGCTGAAGATGATTTCCCTCTTCCACCACCTATTCCATGACATCCTCGCCTTCCTCAGAGTCAGAACCCGACGGAGAGGATTTCATACCACCTGCATGCTTGAGATGGATGTGAATACTAATGCAGCTTTGTTCCTTCCTCTGGTTGAGAAGATCTAGAAATTTCTCCATTTGTGTAGTTGCTCCTGCCTCCATTAGGAAGAAGCAGGAATTACCGTAGGCAATGACCAGCTACGTAGACTCACAAAGGTTTGAGCTTCTGCCAGGTGAGTCCAGCCTCTGTGCTGCAGGGACCTTGTCCCCTCTGTTGTCCTCCCAGACTAGGGATGAGAGTGGCTTCCTGCTGCTGCTAATTTCTGGATTGCCTCATTATCCTCTGCCTTCTCAGCATTTTCTGTAACTATAAAACCAACTCCTTGCTCTACTTTTCCCCTCTATTTTAAGTTTTCAGAGTGGTTTCTGTTGTTTTGGACCTTGAATAATGTGGTGCCCCTAAGGCCACAATAATCTGGATTCTGTCTACCTACTCAGTGTCATCCCTAACCACTGTGTGTAGGTAGGGAGGGAGGGATGGGGTACTGGGGATTGAACCTAGGGGCACTCTGCCACTGAACTATACCCCCGGCTCTATTTTACTTTTTATTTTGAAATAGGGTTTTACTAAATTGCTGAGGCTGGTCTCAAATCTCTGAATACTGGGATTATAGGCTTGTGCTATCACACCTAGCTCCTGATCACTCAATGATTGCATTCTATGTGTCTTCCATATTATTTCCTCCCCCCATTTCTTTGAATGGATTAGTGTTTGCCTGACAGAGCACCTGTACATATGCTGTTTTTCTTTTGTTTTGTTTTGTTTGTTTGTTTGTTTGTTTTTTAAGTAAAGGAGCTTTTTCCTCTGAACTACACTCCCTGCTCTATTTTATTTTTGAAAAAGGGTCTTGCTAAATTGCTAAGGCTGGCTTTGAACCTGGGATCCTTCTGTCTCAGCCTCCTGAGTACCAGGAATACAGGTGTGTGCCACCACACCTGGCTGCTGTTCCTTTTTTTTAGAAAAATCAGAAGATCGCTCCCTTTTTCTGCCAGGTAATTCACTCAATCTTCTTGCAAATGCCATGCCCATTAGACTTCCCTGACCTCTAATCTAGTTCAGAGATGTTGTTAGATCTACTCATAGAACCACAATCTTTGCGCCAGAATGCTTAGCAATTTTTAAATGATGTATTCACTATTGATTTCCCCTTATTAGATCAACATGAGATGCAAGCCCACACTTCTTTTTTTGTTGTTTTTACCTCTTTATTCCCAGTATCTAGTTTAGTACTTTGAACACATGAACATTCAATAGGTATTTGTTGCATGAATAAGGGAATGAGTACTCCCTCCGCTGTCTCTGTATCTCTCCTCTCTTTCTTTCGGGAGTAGCAGTTCTTAACCTTATTTGCACATTGCAACCACCTGGGAAGTTTAAGAAAGTGCCTATGCCTGGTTTCACTCCATAGCTTTTTAAACTTAATTGGAGTGTGGACTAAGTGTCAGGATTTTTGAAAGTTCCCCAAGTAATTCTAATGAACAGCGAGATTATTATGGATGAAGAGTCAGAAAAATCTAAGTGTATACATGTAAACATTTGTACATAGACACATTTACAATTTGAGGATTTGGAATGTGTTCAATAGGTTTTTTTTTTTGAATCAGTGTTTAAACAGAATACTACTTCAACTTCTTTTATTCAAATTCAGTTCCTTTAAAAGGTATAGAAATTGACCTCTTGCTTGATTAAACTAAACCACTTTTTAAAAATTTTTGCAGTACTGGGGGTTGAATCCAAGTGTGTTATATCACTGAGAAAGATTCTCAGTCCTTTTAAAATTTTAAAACAAGGTCTTGCTAAATTGGCCTCCAACTTGCGATTCTCCTCCCTCAGCCTCCTAAGTACTGGGACTTCAAGTGAGCACTACTGCGCCCAATGTCTAAACCACTTCTGAGATCCTTTACAACCTTGATAGTTTCGCTTTGTAAATTTTTAAGAAATTTACAACGACTTTATGTCGTTGTCAAGAAAGACAGGGTATTAGGCCAACTTTATTTTTTAGGTGGAAGAAATATGAACTATTTTCAAGTCTGGAATCAATGCTCTGATTTGCAGCTAACAACCCTAGATATTCTACAATCCTCGCAGAAAATCTCAATGTATTAAAATTCCAATCACACAGATTCCAGTGTGCGGCCTTCCCGTCAAGATGCCACTTTAATGGAGTTCACAGCCGGCCGCCCTCCAGCTACACACCCCCAAATGTTTTCAGTGAGTGCATTGCCTGACATCAGCCGTGACTCACTTAGCTGCTGTTGGAGGCAAATCTGCTATTTGCTCGGTAATCCTTTCAGCAGAGATCAGACATCTGTTGGTGAAATCATTTTTATGAGGTGGAGGCAAGTTTCTCCAGCACTGGGCTGGCTAATGCAAGCAGGTTTTCTTGTGGACGCCATTGCTTGGAGTTATTATTTTTCTTTTTCTGAACACGGATGTATCTGTGCTGTGGGATGACTGAGGACCTGAGGAACCTTCTACTTTGCTTTATCTCTGATGCCCTTGGCAAGGACAAGGGCAGACTCCAGTCCTGGAGAGGACAGACCTATTCTAGATGGTCCCAAGCACCAAGGAACATCCAGACAGAAGAGCAATCGAATGCTTCTAAAGTGTAGTTGTTTGCTCTGTGATGTTTTACATCTCTTCCATCTCTACTTTACCATTCTCTTGGGTTTATCAATGGATGAATGGATAATGAAAATGTGGTACAGATACCCAATGGAATTCTACTCAGTCATAAAGAAAAGCCAGGCGTGGTGGCGCATATTTGTAATCCCAGTACTTAGAGACTGAGGCAGGAGGATAGGTTCTCGGCCAGCCTCAGCTACTTAGTGAGGCACTCCGCAACTTAGTGAGACCCTGTTTCAAAATAAAGAATAAAAAAAAAAATAGGGCTGGGGATGTAGCTTGGAGGTAGAATGCCCCTGGGTTCCATCCCCAGTATCGCAAAACAAACAAACATAAATAAAGAAGAACAAAATTATGTCACTTGTAGGAAAATGGATGGAAGTATGGAGAATACTATGCTAAGTGAGATCAGCCACTCTCAGCAAGTCGAGGGCTGTGTGTTTTCTCTCACACATGGAAGCTAGAGAGAACACAGAAAACATAAAGGACTTTAAATAATGCAGAAAGACACCTGTAGAGTAGTGGGAGGGGATTCAGGGAGGGATTTAGGAAGGGAAGGAAGAAGGATTTAAGAAGGAAACAGTTCAAATAATACTATAGCAATACGGAAAGTATTCTAACCTATTTCACTAATGAGTGGGGAAGGAGGTAGGGGATCAGGGTGAGAGGTGGAGGGAAATACACCGAGAGCCGTGTGCATGTATATATATATATATATATATATATATATATATATATATATATTTTTTATCACATTGAACCTCACTATAATATATACTTGCAATGCTGTAGTAAAATAATTTTTAAAAATTCTCTTGGGTTTAGAAAACTCCCTCCTGCTGACCTCCATGTGTAAGGTCATTATCCTTCCTTGAAGGCATAGTGAAATGCAATTCTTTTCCCCCCAGAGGAATCCACCTACACAAACCCTTTTTAATGGAGTGTGGTTTTAAATGGGGTCTTTAAAAACAAGCTAACTTGTAGCAAATAGAAATCTTTCCTGTTTCCTGTATCGATCAATGGGTTGTAACCTGCAGCTTTTGGAGTTCAACTTCCTTACCTCCATCTTTGTTTCTGAAATATTCATTTGTAACCTGATAATTTCCCCACTGTCAGCCTGCTCCAGGATCATCACCTGCCTCCATGTCAGCCCTTCCTCATCTTCCATAGAGAATGCTGAGCTGGGCATTTGGTTTGGTCCGTTTGATGTTCTGTCACATGTCATTTTTCCTCAAGCTGTGTGGACACCGTATGGGACACATTTCCAGGTCCATTAGTCAGGGTTGAGGAAAAATCCATACAAGTAGTTGGAAATAAGCCCAGGAGCAGAACTAGACCAGGAAACAGGCCTGAGCCATAGTGGAGGATGGAAAGTCAGAGCTCAGAGGCAGCATAAGTTCAAAGTCATAGGCTGCAGCTCCTTCTGGAGGTCATGATCCAAGGGAGACTGGCTGGGAACCATCTGAGAGAAGAAGCTTAGCATCATCCTCGGCAACAAGGGCCATTCTTCTAACTTCATAAAGTTTGGAGGAGATTTGCATCAGGGAAGATTCCCAGCTAAAGCACTGGAGGTAAAGCCCTCTTAAGCCCGTTGACCCCACAACAGTGGAGACCAAGGTTTGGGGAACCTCTGCAGTCGTTCTCTCTGACGGGGAAGGCCACCTCTCAGTTCCTCCCTATTTAGCTTATAACTTTCTCTGCCCTCATTTGTAGAGGACCTCCCACTACTTTTTTAATTTAGTTATGAAAATATACTTATTGAGTGCATATGAGGACCCGGGCCCTGTTTTTGCACCAAGAATTCCATTTTGTTCATTTGTGCCAAGGGGACAGCGATGGGAGAGATGAAAAGGTATCAAAAGCCACAGGCAAAGAATCTGTCTGTATTCTCTGCTTCATATGAAGACTGCAGCTGACCCCCCCACTGCAGCTCTGGAACACAGAGCTGGAACACAGTGGGGCTCAAATCAGAGCCACAGTTTCCCTGAGTTTCTGGCCCTGGGAGCATCCCAGCAGCTAAGGACCCTTATGTGAATAGGATTGGACTGGAATATGCCAGATGGTCCTTTTGCCACCCTCATAAGGGTTTTGTGTCCTCTGGGAACGCCGCCCCCCAAACTGTGCTGCAACTGATGTCTGCCTGTCTCCCAAGAGTAGCTGACGGGGACCTTGGCTGGCTCAGGCTCGGCAAGCTTCTGCGAGAGGGCTGCACTTAAGTCCAGTTTTTCAGAGTCTGCTTCCCAGGCTTCTCATTCCCCTGGCCGACTCAATCTTTAGGCCTGCCTGAAGTAAATGAGGCAATAAGCCGGGCGTGGTGGCGCACGCTTATAATCCCAGCATTCAGGAGGCTGAGACCAGAGGATCCGGGTTCGAGGCCAGCCTCAGCTACCTAATGAGGCACTCCACAACTTAGAGAGACCCAGTTTCAAAATAAAGAATAAAAAAATAGGGCTGGGTGTGTAGCTCGGAGGTAGAATGCCCCTGAGTTCAATCCCCAGTACTGCAAAAAAAAAAAAAAAATGAGGCAATAAATAGAAGTATAATAAGACAGCCATGGCCAAGCGTGGTGGCACACACATGTAATCCCAGTACTTGGAAGGCTGAGACAGGAGGATCACAGGTTCAAGACCAGCCTCAGCAATTTAGCAAGACCCTCAGCAACTTAGCTAGATCCTGTTTAAAAATAAAAATAAGAGCCGGGGGTGGTGGCGCACGCTTGTAATCCCAGCATTCGGGAGGCTGAGACAGGAGGATCGGGTTCGCGGTCAGCCTCAGCTACCTAGTGAGGCACTCTGCAACTTAGTGAGACTCGGTTTCAAAATAAAGAATAAAAAATAGGGCTGGGGGTATAGCTCAGAGGTAGAATGCCCCTGAGTTCAATCCCCAGTACCGCAAAAAATAAAATAAAATAAATAAAAATAAAAATAAAATAAGGCTGTGGATGTAGCTCAGAGGTAGAATGCTCCTGGGTTCAATCCCCAATGCCACAATAATAATAATAGTACTGGTAGTAATAAATATCAGCCAGTGAAAAATGCTATTAAAACATAAAGCCAGGAAAGGGGATCACGAGTGAGAGATTGGTGACTATTTTGGATAATCTGGGAGGAATTATTTGAGGAGGTGATATTTAAACAAAGATCTATGGGAAGTGAGAGTGAAACAAGCAAAGTAGTGGGGGAAGAAAATACTGGACTGAACAGAGATTGAGTGCAAAGGCTAGGAGGCAAGGCCAAGCTTGACCTTGACCTCTTCAAAGACAGAAGAGGACAAGGATGGCAGAGGATAGTAATGGTGGAGAAAGGTGAGAGGAGAGGTCACAGGGCTGTAAGATCTAGATCATAGGAGACTCTGGGCTGAAGTAAGCACATGTTCTTCCTCCCTTAGTAGCTGGCATGCACAGGAGTGAGACGGATATAAGGGATTTACTTATTTTTTATTGTTACTTTTTTTGGTACTGGGCGTTGAACCCAGGGACATTTTACCTCCGAGTGACAGAGCCCTTTTTATTTTTTATTTTGAAGCAGGATCTCACTAAGTTGCTGAGGCTAGCCTTGATCATGTGACCTTTCTATCTCAGCCTCCTGAATAGTGGGATTACAGGCATGAGCCACCACGCTGGCTGATGCCTGATGCAGGGATTTGAGTTGTCTTTGTCTCTTTTCCAGGGCAGCTGAGGTTAGGTATGGGTACACAAGTAGGAGCATGTGGCCCAGCAGGCAGGTCAGTGGGGTCACCCTAGCCGGGCCAGGCTACTGACCCAGGCTAGAGGCAGTGGCTCAAGCTCAGTGCTGTGGAAGTCCTTAGACTGGTACTTACCATTTCAGAAATGGTATTACTATTTTAATAAGATGTGGGCTTTTTTAGTCAAGTTTAAATGAATTTTGAGGAAGAAAAATGTTTCTTCTTTGCCCATCACTTAACTAGAACCTGTCCTTTTGTAACTTAACCCTTGGCCTTTGCTTAAAAGAAAAAGGGTAGCCGGGCGTGGTGGCGCACGCTTGTAATCCCAGCATTCGGGAGGCTGAGACCGGAGGATCCGGGTTCGCGGCCAGCCTCAGCTACCTAGTGAGGCACTCCGCAACTTAGTGAGACTCGGTTTCAAAATAAAGAATAAAAAAAATAGGGCTGGGGGTATAGCTCAGAGGTAGAAGGCCCCTGAGTTCAATCCCCAGTACCGCCAAAAAAAAAAAAAAAAAAAAAAAGAAAAAGGGTAAGGTCTCTTGTTCAACCTCCGGGGAGTCAGACTTTACACTGGGATCTTTTATTTTTCAATTATATGTGTGTGTGTGTGTGTGTGTGTGTGTTACTGAGGAATGAACTCAGGGAGCATTCTACCTCTGAGCTATATCCCTGCTCCTACCTATTTTTATTTTTAAGCTTTTTTTTTTTTTTTTGCGGTACTGGGGGTTGAACTCAGGGGCGTTCTACCTCCGAGCTACACCCCCAAGCCCTATTTTTTATTCTTTATTTTGAAACCGAGTCTCACTAAGTTTCGGAGTGCCTCACTAGGTAGCTGAGGCTGGCCGCGAACCTGGATCCTCCGGTCTCAGCCTCCTGAATGCTGGGATTACAAGCATGCGCCACCATACCCGGCTTTATTTTTAAGCTTTTTGAAACATTAAACTGCTGAGAGTTTCACTAAGTTCTTGAGGCTGGCCTCAATATTCCTGTCTCGGCCTCCCAAGTACTGGGATTATGGGTGTGCACCACTGTGCCTCTCTCCATTTTTTTAAAAACTAGTTATTCTACTGTATTTTATGCTTATAGTAAACACACAATTCTTAACTTATTTATTAAAAATTTATGTCCCATCCTTTCTGTCTAAAAAAAATTTAGGACAGTATCTTAGTTTGGACTGCTATAACTAAATACCACAGACTAGGTGGCTTGCACAACGAGCACTTATTTCTCACAGTTCTGGAGATGGGTAGTCCAAGATCAGGGTGCTGGCATAGCTGGATTCTGGTGAGGGTGCTCTTCTAGGTTGCAGACTGTTGACTTCTTGTATCTTCACATAGTGGAAAAAGAATTAGCTAGCTTTCTGACTTCTGCTTTTAGGGGTACCAGTCCTATTCATGAGGGATTCACCCCCAGACTGTAATTACATCCTAAAGATCTCATATAATCACATCAGGGATTAGATTTCAACATAGGAATGGGGGAGGGGCAAACTTTCTATCTGTAAGAGATGGTATGAAAGTCTGAGAAGTGGAGCCATTTTTAAGGCAGTCATAGCTATAGCTTAGGCAAAAGTAACTCTGCAAGGTATGAAGAACTAGAGGCAGAAAACTCTCAGAATCAATTTGAGGTGATAATTGAAGACTTCTGGAAAGTTCCACAAGTTTGTTGAAGCATTTTGTCTGGGCAGGATCAGCCCTATAAAATGCTGCAAACCTACGTTTACCAAAAACACTTTCTTGCTAGGCCTATATAATTCCAGGAGGTATTACGAGCTGAATAGTCTCATTTGGTAGCCTGTATTGTTTTAGAGATCTGTTCAGGTTGGAATGAATTTGGCCTGCTTTGTAATTGTTTGTGGGACAAACGTTATTAAAGTAGGCAGTGGAACATAATGTGGTGGCACAATACTATAATCCCAGCTGCTCAGGAAGGTAAGGCAGGATCACAAGTTCAAAGTCAGCCTGGGCAATTTAGCAAAATCCTGTCTTAAAATAAAAAGAGTATTAGTGTTACGGATAGATATAGAATGTCCCCCAAAGGGCTCATGTATTAATGTTCATAGTCGATATAACTAAGTCATGAGGGTTGTAATCTCATCACTGTGTAAATCCATTGTAATGGGTTTACAGGGTGGTAACCTAGGCAGGTGGGGTATGGCCAGAGAAGGTGAGTCTCTGGTATAGCCTTAGGGATTGTGCTTTTGTCTTTGAAAATCCTTCCTTGCTTGTGTGCTCTCTCTCTCTCTTGCTTCTGGCCTCTGTGTTGTGAGGAGCAGAGCCCTTGCTTCCTCTTTCTGCTTCATGCTGTCATGCCCGGAGATCCACAGAACCTGGCCTCACACAGACTGAACCCAAAATCTCTAAAAATTGCGAGCAAATAAATCTTTCTTCCTCTATATCGTATGGCCAGATGTTTTGGATTATGGCAGTGAGAATGTTGACCAAGAGAGTAGACAGTGGGATATAGAACCATATATTCAAAACTTATTTTATCCAAAACCCTCTATAAAGCAATATCCTGCACAACATCTTTCTCAGGGAGAGTTTGAAGGATATATATGCTCAAATGTGAACACATTTCTCACTTTCTTCATGAAATAAACATTTTATTGTTGAATGACTTTAGCATTTGCAAATGTGCTTTACACAGTACTTACTTCAGGAGACATTAGCAGATGAGTCATTAAAACTAAATTAGTAAATAAAATAGAGTTTGATTATGTGGTCAATTAAGTTTGAGAAATGTTTTTCTCAGAGACATTAAAAAATACTAGCACATTAAAGGATTTTAAGAGTCCAGCCATAAAGAAACCTGTTTACTTTGTCTAATCCAGAGATTCCTAAAAAAAAAAAAAAACCCATCACACACCTATTAACATCCACTTGGAGGGAATAATCTAGGGGGACGGTATCTTGTTAGAAATGTCCTCATTTATTGCATAAAGGTTAGTCTCCCTGTAACCATCATTGACTCATTCTAGTCCTTCCCTCAAGGACTAGGAACGAGTCAGTGCTCCCTCCAAAGGTCAGCCCTTTGGTTGAAGAAGCCAACATGCTCCTCAAAGTTCTTCTCTTGACTAGAAATCTGAAGCAAAGCCCAGCTTCTGTCACTGCAACTGTACCAAATCAAACTCTTGGTGGTCCTTGGTGCTTTTCCCCTGGCCTCCTGAATGTGGAATGGCCAGCCCTGGGCATAGTTCTCCATATCTGAGTTATCCCTTGATCTGAATATCACAATTCTAAAAATGGGGCTGGTGCATTAGCTTTTGTGGAGGCCTCCATGGCTGTTGCATTCTTTTGATTCAGTATTGCACTAAAACCCTCTTCAATCGCAAACCTGTTCTCCTTCCACTCTCTTATCCCAGGATGAGTGTAAGTACACATTACTTTCTTGTTATCCTTTCTAAAGTTTCACAAACAACCAAGGATACTTAATCCCCAGTTGCTGTTTCAGCCCCTCTGTACTCTAGAACAATTTAGACCCTGCATGGAGAGACATCTGAAGACCCAACCTGTTCTCTAGACACAAGGCCTTTGGCCCTGGCCTTCTCCTCTGAAATGCATACCAAGTGACAGAGTCACCGCTCAGTTTCTTTCAAGATCCTGCTCTGGAAGAATTTTGCCTTTAGGGGTTGCCCTTAGATATCTGACAAGTGACTGCTGAAGAGCAAGCTGGAATCTACTGTAGTGTGCCTCCTTTCCTGGTGTCACATGCCTGCTGGGTAAACACCTTTTGTCATTATTATACCTCTTTGATGTTAGTCACATGTCCATCTCAACCTTTGCCGTCTCCTTGAAAGAATCTTGTACATACATGCATGCTCTTTCTCTCTGCCATCTGCAAGCTTCTGTCATGAATGGTAAATACACAGCTCATGTGCTGCTTCTTTTCACTCTTGTACCCATGGCAGACATCGGTAATCAATCAGCATTCTCCAACACCACCTGGACACTCAGAAACCTATTTAACCTACTCCACATAGTCTCACACAGTAAACTGGAATTGTCAGGTAAGCTGAAACCAACTTGATACCCTGGGATATATCATTTGACTCCAGAGGGTGGGCCTAGCCTTGCCTTATTAGTACTGCTTTAAGTATAACTTGTTTAAAATTTAACATTTTCATAATTTCTAGCTTCATCTGGCCTTAGTTCTTCCAGGCCTTTGCCTCTCTTTTATTTTGGTAAAAGTAAAGAGCACAGACTCTGTAGTCAGACTTTCTGGTTCAAATCCAGATTTGGGAAACCTCCAAACTGTATGATCTTGGCCATTTAGTTAACTTTGTGAGCCTTGGTTTTCTCATCTGTAACATGGGCACAGTAATAGTATCTAATAAGTATAGTTGTCCTGAGAGTTGAATGAAGAAGTGTTTGTACATAATGCCTAGTATCTGCTAAGAATTTAGTAAACTTGAATTTTAAAAAAGCACATGTAAATTACTTGTCCTGATTCTACTTAAATCACTGGAATTGGGATACATTATTAGCAGTATACCTAAATAATTCTGTAAATTTTCACCTTATTTTAAGCATAATCCTTTTTCGA
>PVLC010044033.1:0-12302 GCA_004027655.1 Graphiurus murinus
AGTCAATCACTAAACTGACCAGGAGATAGGGGGAGGGTGGGTGGGAATTGGGGAAGGGTTAATGAGAAATATGTGCATGGATGTCTTTACCTGTACTAGCTTGTACCCAACAAAAATGTGTGATTAACCCTGTTGTACCCAAGAAATGTATAAAATTCCATGCTAAAAAATTAAAAAAAGAAATAAAAAATTAAAAAAAAAAAAAAAAAAAAAAAAAAAAAAAAAAAAAAAAAAAAAAAAAAAAAAAAAAAGAATACAATAACGGATACCCATAGTCAATTTGCAACCAAAGTTTTACATTCTGTGTGGATTGGTCTCACATTTGAATGACACAATTTGCTCCCTGCTAGTCAATATTAAAGCATGAGCTCTTTATAATTACAAAGAGAAAGACAGGTTAAAATATATTCTTTTCCTATTTTTTTCACTATTGAATGCAAAAAAAAAAAAATCTTTAAAAAGAGAGGTAAAGTGATTGTGTTTGTCTTGTAAAGCCATGATATGTGTCATCCTTTAGGGAAGCAATTTAGGGAGGGGGATAATATTCACAATGCCTGTCTAGGGCAGGAAATTGAACCAAGTCTCCAGAGTTCTACTGTCAATTCATCAGGATAAATAAGAGTCTGCAATCCAGCATGTTCCAGATGAGAAACAGGCCCTAGGCTGCTTCTGCCATATTTCATTAGCCGCCCTTCTGATCACAGGTTAATACCTAAGGAAAAACATGTATGCCACATAATGCAGTGAGCACCAAAACAGGTGGTCAGAAAGGAGGGAAAAAAAACTCTCAATCATAGTTCCTTGGCTTCTGTAGTTTATTTGAAAGAGAAAACAACTAGAATACAATATAATAGAGAGTTAATAATTAAATAAAACATTTAACTTTTGTTGTGTTTAGCTATCAACGAATTAAAACAATCTAGTTAAGAGATGTGTTGCTTCTTTTATTTCATAGTCACTTGTTAAGTGGCTTATAATGTATTTGTCAGTATGTTAAATATTTGGAGGAGGCAAAAACTAACGGTGGATCATGATCTTTATCTCTTTCAAGAGAGTGGAAGGGATTTGCTATATACAATCTTCACTGGAATACAGCTGTGTTTGACTTGGATTACAGAGCTTCTAGGTCTCTGAAAAAAATAAAATACCAAATAAGTATTTTCTCATTGATACTATTATTTCTTATTTAGCATAAGGTTTATTGTGTGCAAAGTAGAAAATGGTTATGATCTAGTATTACTGTGTATAGATCTACAATAATAAGAGGACAAAATTAGACATGTGTGAAAAAGCACACTTCATGCTGTAAAATGTTGTCTTTTATAAAATTCTGACACAAAACCACATTGATTTTTTAAAAGAAATTGCCCAGTAAGAAATCAAAGCAACAAACAGAGACCAGTTATGCTCACACACGGAAAGATCAAGGAAATTATGGGAGAACATTTAGAAATATACCCAGGAAACCATTAGAGTCTTGTGTACAAAATTGGGGATGTTTTTGAGTTGTGTTAAAAAGGACCTTACTGGTAAGATGGATTTGATTAAATTCATTGTCAAGGGGCTATCAACTAATATAGGAAAGAATCTGCAGAAGTAGGAAGGAAGGGGAAGGTGGAACAGAAACTGCATGAAAGATAGCCCCAGAGTACAGTGTCTTAATTCAGAGGGCAAGAAAAGGGAGATCAGAACAGAAAGGGAAAAATGAGCCTTTGACTAAGTTAGGGTATCTGGTAAAAACAGAAAGTTAGTAGTTGTAGACGCAAAGAGTGTCTTTCCTGATTTCAAATTTTCTGAAAATTTGTATAAGCTATTTTTTATGGTTTTATTTTTTCTACTGATAAGGATACTAGTGACTTCCCACACAGAAGTTCCAATTTATGCAGACACAAAAGGCAATTACATTTTAACAACTGGAAAAACATTGTTGAAAAGTATTGTTAACAGTATAATAAAATACTATAGTTTTTCTCTTCCTCTGTGTGGTCCTCTGCATTAGAAGTACTTGATGGATTCTTTGAGACCACCCAGAGTTTCATTTCTTGCTTTCCTGTCTGCTTCCATTATAATGTTTAATTTTTCTTCATATTTTTCTGCTTTATATGAATCTTAATTGATTATGTACCTTAAATCTGCTATAAGTTTGGAAATAATGAATAAAATGGCAGAGGTATACACACATAATACAGTCAGTTTTACTAGAGTTAACTTTCAGATGTATCACATAAATGATTGTAGAGCAATCTAAGCAGTATCAACTACAGAAACATTGAATAAGATTTATTGTATTACTTGCATAAAAACTCCCAAGCAATTTAAAGTAATTATAACAACCAATAGTAACATCAACTTAGCCACAAATTACAGGGACATAATAGTCATTTCAGAGATAAACTAATTAAGGATAACACACCTTCCTATCTCTCCAAACACAAAGTTAAACATATTTAGGATGTATCTATCCTGAGTGACAAAATCTGCAAGACCTTTTTCTAGATTGACCGAATGACTGTCCAAACATAGTGTGTTGTTAAGCAATAAAAATGTAACTAAGGTGCAAGATTTTATTAATATAAAACTTCTAATAAGTCTGGTGTGTTGCTTTATAAATGATTTATAGCTTCAGTATAGTGAATTTCAATTTGTCATAATTTATCCACATAAATCAACATATGAAACTTTGAGTGGCTAAGGGCTATATCTGTGAATTCAGCTTTAAATTATTTCTTTGATATGCAAAATCCTTTCAATGATTCATTGAAGCAACAATTTAGTGGTATATACTAGTTAGGATTACTGCAAATCCAGAGAATAATAGAACAAATCAATATTTTTCTTCCATTTTCAATGTATTTAACTAAATATCCGATATTTTATATTTCAAAGTGACATTTTTTAGAAGAATATCCATAAATTAAAGCTGGATTTCAAACTCTTACCTTATGTTTTCACTTATTGCCATGTGATAACTTCATGATCTTAATGTTAATAAACTGATTTTTAAGAGTCTTGGAAAGTTTTCTCCTCTGTATGTGTCATTTCAAGTTCTTTTTAGTACATAGTTAAGCATTTCCTTAAGTAGAACCAAGTGTTGCTTTTGAGCATCCTAATTAGCATATGCAAATTTTAATTTAAAATGCTTCGTGCTTTTATGAACTGAAATACTTCTCTTTTTAATTAAGAGAGATGAGTCACTCCAGACTTTCAACTTAACCAATATGAATTAAGTTTCTGGGAAAATTTTTACAGTTTTAGAGAAAGATCAAGTCCTTTCTGCAAGTGTTAGCATTACTGGGTTAGGGCAGATGTGATTTATCCTACTAGTGCTAACAATGATAAGAGCAGAAGTCAAAATTGAATTTGAGATTTAAAAAGGTGTTTTGATTGTTGCTTGTTTCAATTTCTATGATATTAAGGAAAGTAAAACAATAAAAACAAAAACAGATTAGAAAAATTTGTTCATCCTAAGGCATACCTTCACCAAAACCTCCTTTTACTCCTTCTTCTCTTTTTTTGAAATTGTAGGGGGAAGGGATATGAGAGGGTCCAGCTTTACTACATGAATTCACTGTGAGTGAAGTAGAATTCTTAAATCAAGTTCTGCTTTCCTTCAGGTCCATCCTCAGTTCCCTAGCTGGTGGCCACTCTCAGGATTCTCTTCCAATCCCTTCCAGGTGCCAATGGGAGAAAGAAGCAGGAAACTGTACAGAAGATGAAGAGGTGACAGAGGATTTATCTCCTTTCCTGAGCTCCTCAGGTAGCAACCCCAGCAGTGGCTCTATCTTCTTAAGGTTTCACCTTCAAGTCACCAGCTTCAACACCATGATGTTGAGGTGGCTTCAACATCTGGGTTTCAGGAACACTCTCATCTCTCCAGCTCAGGAATGATTCCTGGTATTAGTCTACTGTCAGCTCTTCCATCACCTAGCCAACCAATTTGTGCATCTAGCACTAACACTCTCTTTCCTTGGGATACTCTGACACAACCATTTTCAGATATGATTTTTTATCATATTGTTTGTGTATTCTCTGATTTTTCCTCTGGAAGAATAAATATTCAGCATATTTCCAAGTAGTTAAAGAACATTAAATATTTGCTTCTATATACATCAATTGATGAGGAAGTCTTGGTGATTGATTACATATTTAAAATGACCTATATTTTATGCTTTATTGACTTGAGATACTGGAGTTTACACTTTGTTTTGAGGAGTAGATATTAGGAAGGTGTTATATAAGAATACAATTAGTTTATAGAGCCCTTCACGCTTTACTTTTTTTGGAGGATACCTAAGGGGTAATCTCTTAATGAGTTCACTTATTTAGTCAGAACTTAAGATATTTTAATGCTTGTTGTAAGGTTGATTATGTTCTTTCTTGAAACATTGGGTTTATCGCAAAAGAACCTACTGAGAAAGATATGTAACACAACTCAACTAGCATAGTCTTAGGGAAAATGTAATCTTAGAGAATACTTGTATGATTGTTTCTATATTTGTGCTATTTATGTTTGTTTTAGTGGTGTTTGTATGGGAGAATTTGATTGTCAGATTCTACTATATTGATGTTGCAGGAAACAACCAAAGGAAACCAACCACTGTTAGTCACTATTATATACAGAAAAGAATGACTGATATAAAAGTAGGAAGAATAAAGAAAGGAAGATAGGGGATGGAAAAAAAAAACAAGGAAGAAAAAATGGAAAAAATAAATAAAAAAAAAAACAACTAAGTAACATCCTTATTGAAAAATGCTTAGATCGGTTCAAACCACCTATAAAATATGTAAAATGAGATATAGAGTTCTGAGAATCTGATTAGTTGTCTTTTGTTAACACTCAATTCAATACAAAAATTATGCTCAGTTGTATGTATTTGCCTGTCTTTACATCAGCAACAGACAACCTTTATCTAGAATGCTCCTTAGACATTCATAACATGTCAGAACTTAAAAAATTATACTTCCTGTAGAAGATTAAGTACACTAGGAAGCCATACAAGATATCATTGTTTGGTATGATGGTGTGCATTGTGTATATTTATATTTATCATGACAATGTAAACCCTGATCATCTAAAGGACTAGTAGAATTTCCTGCCAAGTAGATAAAAGGATTTCAGGAAGGCTAGTTAAAACATGAACATAATGAACCTAATAAAGATCACAATACTTAAATTCAAGGTTCTATTCCCCACTGCAAATATGCTAATATGTTTTTGACATAAGTAAAGTTCAATGACCTGTAAGTTTTACAACTGATTTCCCCGAGAGGGGAAAAAATCATAAAGATTAAAGATGAAATCTATGTAAATAAAGGATCAAAATACACCATTATTTAAAAAAAATAAAAATAAATTGTTCCCTTTAAATTGTTATCTACTTTAGCATTCTATTCATTAAACCATTTTTTCATCATGTCTGAAACTGAATATGAAATATAAAGCATATGCTTTAGAAAGATTTTCCATCATTATGTCCAAAACGCCTGGCATGAATAACATAGAGGAGAAAAAGTTTACTTGGCTTATAATTACGGAGGTAGAGTTCATAGTCAGCCATCTCTAAGGAAGATATCACAGCTCAGATTAATTAAATAGAGGCCGGAAGCAGGGTGTGGAAGAGAGAGAAAAGAAGCAACCAGAGACACAAACAGTCCCCAAGGCCACACTGTCAGTGACCTACCACCTCCAGCCATGCCCCACCTGCCTAAGTTATCACCAAGTAAATCTATTAAAAAATTGTGATTCCTTCAGTAGATTTGTACACAGAAGAGCTTAGAGTTTTGATTTAATTATTTTGCCTCTGAGAAATTGTTGCACTGGGGACATGCTTTCAACATATGAGCTTTTTTAGGGGACTTTCCAAACCCAAACAACAGCAGTCTTTTGGCTAATATGCCTTACTCTAAAATGTTAAAGTCAAGATCCCCCATGGCTTAGTACATCCCTAGGCACAGAATGGCTGCTCAATAAAAGTTTATTGTTTTAAACTTTATTATTTTAACTTTCTACTTTTATTTTAAACCTTCCTATTTTGTTAGTACTTAATAGTCATACTAGAATTCTATTTTTTAATTTTACTATAAATGCACTGTACCTTTATAAAGTACAATATTTAAATTAAGTTGTCCAACAGGCTGTGAACATTTCATTATTATTTATCACATTGATACCAGGTACAATGAACGACCAAGTCTGAAGGACTTACAAATGGACTTCAAAATTCAGTCAGCTAAGGGCATATTTTTCTCATAACTGAAATTTTATTTTTTCTCTTGCAGAATTAGGTTAGTTATGCAAACCTAGTTGAAGAATGTTATGTGAAAATTAGAAGAGACTGATGTGCCATATTGGTTATAATTAACATTTATAAAATGCTTCATTCACAAGTAGAATAAGCAGCAATCTAGGTGCTGTGTACATATTATTGGAAAACATACAAATATAAAAACCTTTCAAAGGTCTTTTGATATCCACTTTGGTGGTGAAGATATCATCATGTTTAGAAAAGTAGCAGGTAGTGACAACTGCTTTCATTAGTAAATGAGGGAGACACTTGGAAACTATATCCTTATCAAATAGTAAATCCCAAGTTATTTATCTTTATCTTGAGGCTTATAATAGGTAAGAGAAATATCAAATGCTTTCCTATACCATATCCAACACAGATTCCACTTACCTACATGAGCTAAAGCCATGTAAGTGGGAAATAAAACACTGGATCAAATCCAAAATTGTGATCTGCATCTGTGATTACTACATTTGTCCAGAGATCCTCTTGTATGAAAGTGACCTTAGTTCAATAACACTATCATTTTACAAAAATATTAATATAAAGCATAATTGGAAAAAAACTTCATAATTTGGATCCTCAGAAGTGTCATAGATTAAAACCAACAAAAAGGAGCTCACAATTGAAAATCATCAAACCTTCAGAGAAAATCAAGAACAGAAAAACAAATTAATAGCAGTTGTAAGTTATTCTTTGATTCAACCAAAATATAGCAAGCTGAAAGTGTTAGCTCTAATGATTCCCCTAAATGTAAACATCTAAGCTTTTACAGAAAAAACAGAAGGAAGTCATAAATGCAGTCTAAATTTCAGACTGAGAGATTTTAAATGCTATAATGATCAGATACAAATGACAACATATTTATGCACAAAATGCTTATTGAAATAAAAGCTATAAATGTGACCAAGGAAGTAGGCAAAAGCACAAAACAAAATTGTTGAAATGAAATTGAATGGGTTAAATTTAGATTCAGCTGGAAACAGAATGGTGGATAGGAAAATTATTTGTAGAATCTAGTTAGAATGCAGCAAAAGACATAGAAAAGTATGAGAAATAATTTGAGTCAAGGAGAATAGATTGAAAATCTCTAAAACAGAGAGCCTAGAAGCAAACCCATGCATCTACAGTCAACTGATTTTCAGCAAATATGCGAAAAATACACATTGGAAAAAAGACAGTCTTTTCAATAAATGGTGCTGGGTAAATTGGATATCTATACGAAAGAATAAAACTAAATATATCTCTCACCAGTTACCAAAAAAAAAAAAAAAAAAAAAAAAAAAAAAAAAAAAAAAAAAAAAAAAAAAAAAAAAAAAAAAAAAAAAAAACAACAACAACAACAAAAAACACCTCAAAATGAAGAGTTAAGTTTAATACCTGAAACTAAGAAACTACTAGAGGAAAACATAGAAGAAAGACTTCAGGAGACTGGAAGGGGTGAAGATTTTTTGAAAAGCATCCTCAAGAGCACAGGAAACAAAACTGAAACAGACAAATAACATTACACCAAACTTTAGTAATATAGTTGCTTTTTCAGGTTGGGATTAGCAATCACATCCAAGAAAAATGAAGCTTTAAAATGGCATTATTTTTACTTAATTTTATAGAAGAATACAATACAAGGAAATAGCAAATAAAAATTTTTCATCTAATCACAAGGTACCAAAGCTGTCTGAGTCCGAAGGTGTTTGTGAGCCCCATAGCAGCTACTGCCTCTAATTACCATTAATCTTTTGTATTAGTCTAATGACTCAGGCCCTGGGCAAGATACTAATGTATGGCTTCCAAAATCTAGGTGTAGAATCCCAGTGTTCACTATTATTTTAGCCATTTTGCCTGCACAGTAGCAGCTATGTAGGATAAGACCATTCTTAAGAAGGTCTGCTTCAGCCAGGGCCTGCTACTAGACTCCCTAACCACCATCACTTCTGGTGCTGAAGATCAAACCCAAGGACTCAGTCATGCCTGGCAAGCTCTCTACCACTGAGGCATATCCCCACCCTGGATATTAACTCTTTACCCCAATTAATTTTAATTTGAAAATGAGAAAATAAAAATATGAATACATAAAATAATTTCTAGAACACTTTCTGAAACTAATGAGGAACAAACCCAGAGTTTGTTAACAGTGTTTCTAAGTATTGAATGCATTAATAACACAGTGAATAGCAATTTGAAGCTACCCTTTGATTCATCCAAAATATAGCAAACTGAAAGTGTAGTTTCTAATTATGTCCTTAAATATAAGTATATAAGTTTTGTAGCAAAAAAAAAAAATCAAAATTCAACCATAAAATAGAATTTTTTCTCCTTGACTTTTCTTAATCTATAATAATTCTTTCTTGAAGTCAGGTCTCCAAATTCTTCAACTCTGTTCTTTAAAAGATAGAGTTGAATATTCTATATTAATTTTAAAATCAGCTTGTTAGATTTTTTTAAAAAAAAGATTAAATAAAAAAGAGAGAATCCCATAAAAAACAATTTAAGTGATTTTTTAATTTCTATTTTATGACTGTATATAAAAGATGGCCCTGAATTCCAAGCATGAACAGATCGGAGGGAAAATGAACAGAGCGGAGACTCCTGTTTGGAGATTTTTCTAGTGGTTTTGAGATGGAAAGTAGAGTGCCTTTTATTTGTAAAGCCTTAGAACATACTAATAGTTTGGACATAATATGTGATGAAAGAAAAGAGGAAGCATATCTAATTCCTACGTTTTTGTCTTGACCAACTATGCCATTAACATATAATGAGATGCAATTTGGAGATTTTTAGAAAGCAATTTAGGGCATTTATGAATGTAGTTGAAATATGTCACTAAAAGTGATATAAATGTTGGAATTATCTCACATACAAATTAAACCTGCATGAATTCAATGTAATTATATAAAACATGCATGGAACTACATTGTTGAATTACTGGGGAAAATGTTACATTCTATTTTGAGAAATGATAGGAGGCTAAATGAATTAATCTGCAAGTAACCTCTAAGTTAGATTTAAGCACAACACTCCATAATTATAAGGCTCTTTCCTTCAATCATCTAATTCAGTGAACCTATTTAATCAGTCTGGGTGTATAATAAGCCAAGATGTCATATGAAACTTGTGAATACATTTTACTGAAGGTAGAAATCAGTGGTAAATGAGTCTGAAACTTGAGGTTGTAATAGGTGGGGTGGATAGCTAATCCCTAAGTTTAAAGAATTGTCTTGATGTAAAATTGGCCTTAGCTGTGGTGAACCTACAAGGGCTTGAATTATAAAATGTCTTCTCGTGTGTGTGTGTGTGTGTGTGTGTGTGTGTGTGTGTGTGTGTGGTGTGTGTGTGTTTGTGTGTGCAATAATGATTGAATGTAGTACTTTGCTTCATCAAAAAAAATGCTGAAAATATTAGATCTACTTATTTCCCTAGACATAAGCTTTGACAGCAAACATTTGATGGAAATACAAGGTCATAAAGGCAACTATTTTCTAAAATATTCAAAAGTGTACAGAAACTTAATCCAGTGATCCTTTTTAGGAAACTTAGATTATGAATACTACAAGATAAAGGTAGAAGAAATCATATAACTCATTAGATAACAATTATATGAGCATGTCTTATATATACTATTCAAATTTCTACCTAAGTACATTATATTTTAAACAATCTAATTAATAAACTTCATTTCAGCACTTTTTATTTTATATGCACAAGGCAATTAGAAGGCCTATTACAAACATCTTCTTTATGATCCTGTTACCTGCATAACCCATAAATGTCCAAGTCATAGGAATAGCCTAGAAACTCAATCATTGCCAATAAATAATACTCCAGGTCAGGCATTTTTCTGGTCCATTGGACTGAAGATTCAAGGGAGTAAAATACATTTAATAGAGCAATGTTCTCTTAGACATTCATAAAGGCAAAAATAAATCCACAGTAATCATACTTTGGGGAACTGTAAAGAAGCACTTTGGTGCATATGAGATCTAGAGTTAGCAGAGTATCACTATAATACCATTTCCTGTTTGGAGAATTACTCAGTCACAAAACCTTTTCATACTGAACTTCTTGATAAAACACAAGTGCCATGCCTCATCAGAGTAGACTTAGATATAAAGAATGAATACAGGAGATAAAATTATTTTTAAGGGATGATCCACCAATAATTTGATTGCAAGTATTTTATTAGTTTTAACTCAGACTGCTAAAAATGTTTATTGTGATTCTGCTAGTGTACACCAACCTATGCCGTATGCAATGGTATTTTCAAGAGAAATAATGAGGTGGGAAGTAGTCTTCAGAGAGTCTGATTTAGAAAATCTAGAATATATAAGGCTAAATATTTCAAGATAATTCAGATAGATGCAACATACCATGCTCTAAGTTTTGAGCATGTGTCTAATTGACAAAACTAACCAATTTTGATTTCTAACCAATTTCTTTTAATTTTTTTTTTTTTTTTTTTGGTGCTACTGGGGATGGAACCCAGGGGCATTCTACCTCTGAGCTGCACCCCTAGTCTGATTTTTATTCTTTATTTTGAAACAGGGTCTCACTAATTTGCAGAGGGCCTCACTAAGTAGCTGAGGTTGGCAGGGAACCCGAATCCTCCTGTCTCAGCCTCCCAAGTACTGGGCTTACAAACATGGAACACCATGCCTGGCTTCAATTTCTCCTAATTGTTTTATAAATAAACTAATTTTATTCAACAGGGTAATAGTGTACCCTGTTGACATGTACATCATCTTCAACGACCTAGGAAAGGACACACTCATTTGGCTCAGTCTTAGCCTTTAGGGTATAAATAAAAGCATCCCATCGAAATGAATGAGAGTCCGCTTGTAATCCCAGCATTTGGGAGGCTGAGACCGGAGGATCACAGGTTTTCGGCCAGCTTCAGCTACTTAGTGAGGCCCTCCACAAGTTAGTGAGACCCTGTTTCAAAATAAAGAATAAAAAATAGGGCTGGGAGTATAGGTCAGAGGTAGAATGCCCCTGAGTTCAATCCCCAGTGCCGAAAAAAAAAAAAAAAAAAAATGGATGAGAGTCATTGTTTCAGAGAAGAAAGGGAAAAGACTCAGTTGATGGCAGCTCTTTGCCATTTTCTTTTCATCATTTTTTCTGCTTGAAACAGAGACATAACACCCCCAAATGTAATAATCATCCTGTGACCAAGAGAACAACAGTTATACGCCAAGATGACAGGCTGGGAAGATAGAAATACCCTGCTATCCCAAAGGCCTCATAGAGTTTTCATTCAGCTGTGCTGGGACTACCTTTGGACCACTTATTATGTGAAGAACTGTAACTAAGTGGTTCAGGCATCTGAATCCAATACTAACTGGTAAATATGTTCTTGGAATTACTATGTGAGTCTTAACTTTAATCCCGATAAATTCTTCTACTTTTTAATGGCATCTCTATTTGAGCACCACTTACTGGTCTCTCATAGCAACTCCTTTGGAGTAAGTGACTGTAACCTCTTTTCTAGATAAGGAACTTGAGACTTAGGGTGGTTGTGTCTCCCCTGGAATTACCAAGTAGCTCATACTATCAACAGTATCTGAACATTGCTGCTTTATAAGCAATTAATTAAATTAGCATGATTAATATTAATACTTTTCTTAATATTTATTACCTAATGTTATAATATACTAACTTTTCCCCTCTGTGGCTCTTGCCAATTTTATAATGTATTTCAGCTACAACATCTTGCTTGAAGTTCACAATTATTATTATTATTATTTTTTTATTTTATTTTATTTTATTTTTTGCGGTACTGGGGATTGAACTCAGAGGCGTTCTACCTTTGAGCTACACCCTATTTTTTTTTTAATTTATTTATTTATTTTTAGCATGGATTTTTATACATTTCTTGGGTACAACAGGGTTAATCACACATTTTTGTTGGGTACAAGCTAGTACAGGTAAAGACATCCATGCACATATTTCTCATTAACCCTTCCCCAATTCCCACCCACCCTCCCCCTATCTCCAGGTCAGTTTAGTGATTGACTTTGATGT
>PVLC010044034.1:0-12326 GCA_004027655.1 Graphiurus murinus
GTCCACATTCATCCACAGCTGCAGTAGTTGACTGGGCATTTTGGCTGGGTGGTCTGGGGAGTTGCCATCTTGAGGTATTCAAGTACAGAGAGAATAATGTAATTGTTTTAGATATTGGTTTTCTGCAGTCACTGGCTTGACAAAAGTCTGCTCCTTTGCTGGAGTTGGTCTCAGAGCCACCCAGTAGTAGCAGCAGTCAGTCCCAGCATGGGCTTATCAAGATGGTGCATTCCTCTGCTATCTACTAACCAGGTGAGATATGTAGACCTCTTTTCAGTCTTCACTTTGTGCTGCCTCCAAGTCTGCCATATTCCTACTGTTTTCTTCTATTGAGTTATGACTGCTTTTCTTTTCTTGTCAAGAAGCAGTGTTTCAATTGGTTGAGTTCTGAGATTTGGGGCAGCTGAAATGTGCTGTCTTCCTCCATTCTGCCATCTCTAATTCCCATAACAACTCTTCCATAGTTTTCTCATTGATTTTTAGCATAGAACATGCACATCTCTGTGTGGAAAAGCCTAGTCTGAAATAATATCAAAACTTTCATTTCTTATTCAATGGAAAATATTTCCCATTCCCAGTATAAACCCAGAATGATATCCTATAGATAAACAAGGTAGAGTGAACCTAGTCTGACTTTAATCTATGAAACTTCCAGAGATTATTAAATCTGGTCCGAAGGAAGGGAAAAATGTAACAAATAAAACATTTCTTAGCCAGGCATGGTGGCACGCGCTTGTAATCCCAGTAATTGGGAGTCTGAGACAGGAGGATCACAGGTTCGTGGCCAGCCTCAGCTACTTAGTGAGGCCCTCTGCAACTTAGTGAGACCCTATTCCAAAAATAAAGAATCAAAAATGGGTCTGGGGGTGTAGCTCAGAGGTAGGATGCCCCTGGATTCATTTCCTAGTACTGAAAAAAAAAAATCTTAATCACGTTGGAAAAAACAAATCACGTTGGAAAAAGCACCCACTTTTTTTAATAATGCAAATGTAATTTTCATAGAGACCTCATGAAATCCTGAAATCAATACCTGTGAATCAGTATTATTACTATTGATTGAATTTTCAGTGACATCATCCCTTGACCTTCTTGAAATCAAGCATTTTGATTCTGATTTTTTCATTTATTTTAATCTCCTGGGCACTATTAGAAGCATGTGGTCAATCTAGTGGTCTATTTGCACTTCCAGCATCCTTTACAAAGGTCTCTCTTAATAGTCATTCAGTCAACCAAAACCCAATTCACGCAAGCAGGCATAAATTTCCTGCACAGCTTATCATAGTGAGGGACACCTGGTTTTTATGCTCTAGTGTTAGGAATTGTGTTCTTACTGCCTCCAATTACAATCAGTGCAGAAAATAAATCCAAAGTTTTCATTTCCTTCAGGGTTGTCTTCATTTTGTCTTGTGACAAGTTCTTATATTGCAAAGTTGTGAGGTATAAGCAACAACATCTTTTCTGGCCAATTAAGAATAAAACAAATTTGTTAAATTATACTAAGTATTATTTCCATCTGCATGTAATATAACCAGGGCAAACTGTCTGCATAACGAAAGAATTTTCAATCACTGAAAGATTTTTCTAACTGAGAACTATACTGATACTGCATGGAAGCATTCAAGCAATCAGAATTGTGTATCAGAAGCACCTCCCTTGCCACCACTAATAAAACTGGAGCCACTGAACTGTTAGGATTACTCTTCCTACCAGAAGCTACTACCTCACATTAAAGCTTCAAAATCTTAACATGCTTCCAAGTGCAAGACTTTAAGTCATCTGTGTGGCTTTTAATTACTAAGAAGCTGAAAAAGACAGTATTTAAATTTTGTTAGTCTTGTTTGCCTAAAAGATAAAAAATACTGTAATTGGAAAAGTCACTAGAATATTATTTATAATAAGACGAGAGACAGGCATTCTTGTTATATTTTAAAATAATTTTGATTCATACTAAATTATCATAATTCATAGGACATAATTCAGGTCCCAAACTGATTTTAATAAAAATCCAATTCAATAACATAAGAAAATGAAAGACTACATGAACTTTGGAAAAAATATGCCATGTTTTCATTTTTTATTTGTATATGTCATGGCAGTGAACCTAGGAAACTCAAAAGACAACAGTATGGATTACTACAATTAACAACAGAATATGCCAAAGTTTACAAGGACAGAAGGAATTTGTAAAATTAATGTTTTACATAAGTCCATTTCCTGAGGCAAGAAAAGTAAAGTATATTATGATAATTTAATAAAATATGGTTATTTTATGTAAGAATGTATAATTTTATGTAGAATAAAAAGTAAGATATTAACACATGAATATAAGTTCTTAATTTATAGGACTGATATTTAAATATAAGAAAAATATTACTTATTAAGAAATGTTTACACTTATGACAATTTCAACAGATATATGAAAGAGGAAAATGGGCATTGCCTTAATTTATATCACAAAAACACTCTAAAGTCACTTTAATTGAATAGATCTGGTAACTGTATAGGAATAAATACTTAGAGTAATGAAATGGAGACTTGCACATATATGACAGGAAATGTGATCATCAACTAATAGAAGCAATATTTTAATTGAACAGAAAAAAGCAGAATTTATTCTATAAACAGTAATGATAATATGATTCTAAATGAAAAAGTTTGGTAACCATCTCACATTAGATACAACATTAAATCAAAATAAAGGTTATATATTGAAATATCTTAATAAGAATATCTTAGGTTTAATTTTAGAAGACTATAAATTTAAAAGATGGGGAGAACTTCTCAAGTTAGGAAACTTCAAAATTATAAATTTTAGGTTGATACAATTATAAAACATTTAAAATGTGTATGCCAAATAATAACAAAGAAAGAATATGCATACTTATTTGATATGGAAAACCTTATTGAAGGAAAAGGATAATAGCTGTATTATCTAAAAGAGTTATAATTTGGTAGAAATGGAAATATAGTACACAACCCAGTATTCTAATTGGTAATACATGAAAAATCTATTTTTAGAAAAGTATGTTCAGGTTGTCAAAAAACAGGAGAGACAGAGAGGTGTATTAAAAGAATGATGCTCAAACTCAGTAATGTGAAGGAAAATTGAACTAACAAAATATATCAAATTCTCAAAATTTCATCTTATTGAGAGTGGAAATGTTGAGAGAAAGGAAGTATTTTTGATTCATAAATGAAAATTTAAGAGAAAGAGGTATTATTACCATTTTAGGGAAAGAACTTGGAAACACACCAAAATTATAAATATACCTATCATTTGATTCAGGAACTGCATTCATGTAAGTGTATTCCATAGAAATAAAGCTGTCTCATATCAGAGAATCCCTTATAGTCTTTGTCTATTGCAATCGATACTGTTCACATCACAAGAGTTGGTGAGCAATTTCATATCACTCAGAATAAAAATATCAAAGCCTAAAAACATATGTGCAAAGATGTTTATTGCAGTATTATTTATAGTAACAAAAAAGACCAAGGAAATAAAGTGAACTCTCATTATTAAGAGTTAAAGAAATTAGGGTATATTTAAAAATAACATTTTATTGACAATAACATAAGTCAATTGTAGAAATATTATAAATATAGGGATTTCACCTTTTTTTTTTGGCCTGAGAAAAGTAAGACTGAAATATGTGTATTTTTATAATAATTTTAAAAAGAAACACTCATTAAACAAAACATAAAATATATGTGTAGGTATATTTGTGAATATGTATGTAGAAATATATATATATATATATATATATATATATGTGTGTGTGTATGAAAAAGATAGAAAGAAAGAGAGAATATTATTTGACCATGGAACTCAGCAAGAGTGAGCATAGCTAATGACATGCATTATGGGAGTAAAATTCTGGAAAAAATATCAAAAGACAATTAAAATAATTGGTATGATAATAACCACATGAACGTATATGTGTAAAATTATGTTTTTATGTATGCAGGGAATTATTCAAGAGAGTTTGCTAAATTTCAAAAAAAGTTTGATAAAGGCAAGAAATAGAGGAGTGACATAAATTTAAATAAAACAATTAATGCAATGGAAGTGATTTGAGCTTACTTTTATTATAAGTAATTTAAATGATTTTTTAGAAAGGATACAGGGAACAGAATAAAGAAAGAAAGAAAGAGTTATACATACACACACAGAGTAGGGACTGGGTTTTGGACCACTTTAGGAAATATAAATGTAAAGATTTCTTTCTGCTAGATAAAACTGAAAGAGGAGAAGAATGAAGATAAGAAAATATTCTGGATGAAGGACGGCATGGTGGCACAGGCCTAATCTCAGTACTTGGGAGGCAGAAACAGGAGGCTTGCAGATTCAAGGAGGACCGCAACAAGTTGTGAGACCATGTTTCAAAATAAAAATAAAATAGGGCTGGGGGTATAGTGCAGAAGTGGAATGTCCCTGGGTTGAATCCCCAGTACCAAAAGAAAAAAGAAGAAGAAAAAATATTGTAGGTGAATAGAAAACAATAAAGTTGAAGTAGTTGCTGTTTTATTTGACTTTTTTTTTTTTTCTCCTTCAAAGCACAACCTTAACAGAAGTGAATGTTTTCCTTATTGACAAGTGACTGAGATGTCTGGGATATTGAAGATACAGATGGAAAAACTGATTCTTTAACATTTGATCTTCACTTTGCCCTGTGAACATGCTAGTGGTCAGAGTTCTACTTTAGGATAAGTACCCCTAATCATTTAACTAGTATGACAATACTGCTGATAAAAAACAAAGATCAAATTTATTATAATATCTGAATATACATTTCAAATATAGGTAAAACTTTGTGCTAGAGTAAAAAATTCTCACTGTGCATTAGATGTTGAAATTTGATCAGTCAACTGAACCTAAATGGATATTTCACAGGAAAGCAACAAAATGTTACAATAATTAATCATGATATCAATCACTGATAATTTCGTGTATGAAAAATATTAGTATTAAACTTGAAAGGAATTTACAATATTGAAATACAGGCTGACAATTTGTAAAAATATCTATTGAAAAACAGACTGACAGTTTATACAAATATTAGAAAGAGCTGGTAAGGACATGAGATTTTGTTTGAATTTTAAATATTAATTAGTAATATAAGTCTTTTTGTTTTGTTTTGTTTTTCTTTTTGCGGTACTGGGGATTGAACTCAGGGGCATTCTACCTCCGAGCTACACCCCCAGCCCTATTTTTTATTCTTTATTATTTTTTGAAACAGAGTCTCACTAAGTTGCGGAATGCTTCACTAGGTAGCTGAGGCTGGCCGCGAACCTAGATCCTCTGGTCTCAGCCTCCCAAATGCTGGGATTACTAGCATGTGCCACCGCACCCAGTTATTAATATGAGTTTTTTAATGTGGGAATTTCTATGTATTACTATCCTAAAAAAAATAGCCTTTTTTTTGTGTGTGGTACTGGGGATTGAACTCAGGGGCATTCTATCTCCGAGCTATACCCTCAGCCCTATTTTTATTCTTTATTTTGAAACCTTGTCTCACTAACTTGCGGAGTGCCTCACTAGGTAGCTGAGGCTGGCCACGAACCCGGATCCTCCGGTCTCAGCCTCCCGAATGCTGGGATTACAAGCGTGTGCCAACACGCCCGGCTAAAAAACAGCCTTTTTCTAAATCAGATAAAATCAGACACAATGAAAGAGAAAGGAAATCTTAAGACTTTGGTGATTATGTTACCATGAGTAGTATTCTGTCTGAATAGAGTTAATCAAAAACATATTTTGTTTAACAACAGAGCTGAGGCGGAAGAGTAGAACCTGGTGACAGATGTGAATATCCAGTACTGCAGGAAAGACAGGTTAATTCTGGCAGCTAATCGATCTGAAATGTGATTGTAAGGTCTATTTTTTTAAAAGAGCAATAAACTAGCACTGTGTTAATAATAGATTATTAATGCTAACAATTGTTATGTCTTGAATAGCATTAAATTTATTCTACAATCCCAGAATCCATTGAATGATAATGATATTTGTCTTTTGTCTTGGTTTCATATGAACATTAATGTTAAAACCGATCCATTTGGTATTTAGCCAAAGTGTGCATCTCTAAGTGGATTTATACTTTAATCAAACATTGGTAAGTTAGGTGAATTAGCAGTGGGTGGGAACAGTTATCCACTTTTATTATTTTTTTGGCAGTTCTGGGATTATACCCAGGGACATTATACCTCTGAGGTACACCACCAGCCCTATTTTATTTTTATTTGGAAACACAGTATCAATAAGTTACTGAGAAACTCACTTTGAGCCTGTGATTCTCTTATCTCAGCCTCCTGAGTACTGGGAGTACAGGTGTGTGTTACCATGCCCAGGTTTTGTTATCCACTTTTTCTTTCTCAAAATTCCTCCTTTTATTTATAGAGAAGGATTAACAGAGAGGACTAAAATGTAACTTAAATGTGTATAGAATTTTGAAAATAGGAAAAGTTTGGAAGAGCTATCCCAGTGAAGGTAGAAAATGTCAAAAAATGAGTTACACATCCAAAACAGATAAAGAAGTACATGTCAATATCCCTAGTTGGAATTTATATAAATGCTTCCAAAGTTTTGGACTGAAATATCCCACAAAGGAATTGGTTTTAAAGACTGGGTCCCTATCTTGGGGCTTTTGGAAGGTGGTGAAAACATCAAGAAGTGGGGCTTGTGGGAGGTTTTAGATACTGAAGGTATGCCCTTGAAAGGGATTGTGGGACCCTGGTCTTTTCCCCTTTCTCTGCTTTGCTTCTTGTCCATGAAGTGACTGGTTTTTGACCCACCAAGTTTTTCCACCAGGGTGTATCAACTCACCAGCCTAAAAACAGTGGAGCCCACTGACCATGCCTCCAAAGCTAGAAGCCAAAATAAACCTTTCACTGAATAAATTTAATATCTCAGGTGTTTGTAACAGTACAGAAAGCAAACACATATGCATGTAATCAGCAAATAATAATAGTTAATTACATGAATATTTGCTTTTGTTTGTGTGAGGTTAAATAGGCATGGAGAAAAAAGGTACAAAAGGTCAGAATAAAGCTTTTTTAATCAAGTTAACATGGAAGAACGTAGGTAACTCAAAATACAATAATGGTAAAGTCAGAGAAAAACAAATAATAAAACAAGAAAAATAAAGAAAGAAATATAAAAATTAAATGCTGCTTACATATAGAAAATCAATAAGCAAACATGCACCTATATATTTGGTAAAGTCTATAGAAGCATGTAAGTTTCAAAAGTTGTAAGGATTTTCACTAAATCTATTTGTGTCTCTTTGCTGTGTTTGTTAAAATTCCAAAGATAGCATTTCTTCATCTACTTTCATTTGTTCACTTTCATTTCTACTTTAGATGTCCAGTAAACATAGTGCATTATTTCATTAGAAAGTATAGCCTCTGTCACAGTTTGACGTCTATGCTTACTTTTTATTCCAACACACGTAAAATAATAATGATTACAATTCATTTAACAACATATTTATCTTAGTCTGTTTATATGCTATAACAGAAGACCTGAAACTGGGTAGCTTACAAAGAACAGAAATTTATTTCTAATTGTGAGTCTGGGAAGCCCATGGTCAAGGCCTTGGCAGGAATTGTGTCTATTATGAGCTGCTTTCTGCTTCCAAGATGGTACCTTGTTCTTGCATATTTTAGAGGAAAGGAATGATGTGTCCTCACATAATCATAGGAACAGAAGGACAAAGATAAGGGGACAAATACTGCATACGAATCTTATAGCTATCCCTAGGGGCTCAGCCTTCTTAGTCCTGTTTCTCTCTCTCTCTCTCTCTGTCTCTCTCTCTCTCTCTGTCTCTCTCTCTCTCTCTGTCTCTCTGTCTCTCTGTCTCTCTCTCTCTCTCTCTCTGGTATTTAGAATTGAATCCAGTGGCATTCTACCTCCAAGCTACACCCCGGAATTTTTAAATTTTTGTTTTGAAATAGGGTCTTGTTAGGTTGTTGAGAGTCTCACTAAGTTGCTGAGGCTGGCCCTCAATGTTCCTTCCTCCAGCCTCAGCTTCCCAAGTACTAGGAATATAAGCATGAACCACCAGGTTCTGCTGATTTGTCTCTTAAAGACCCCACCTCTTAATACTGTCACCTTGGTTATTGAGTTTCAATATTACATAAAACTTTGGCGAGGACACCTAGATTATAATAATACTTCATTATATTAAATTTAATTATTAATTAACATCTTACTTTTGTATAACTTTTAGTTTAATTTCATATTCCTATGTGTCAGTATGGTATTTAGATTAAAAATAAGTAATTTCTTATTACCTTCCGACTGATGTACCTGGCTGAACTCAACACTTTCATTCTCAAGGATTCATATTCTCAAGGATTTTCAACTCCATTTAAAATTTGGAGCATTCTATGGCCTTTGTAAAAACCTACGTGCTACTTCCAATAGACTCAAGGACAATAATTATATGACTCTTGAATTTCAAGAATGACACTTGGATAAGGAATTAGTTATAATAGTAAAAGTTATAGTCAATATAATGTTAGTTTATAGAAGATTCTATGATAACTTTTAAGATAATTATGAAGGGTAAGATTGTGCACACCTGTAATTCCAGTGCTTGGGAAACTGAGACAGGAGAACCATATGTCTAAAGCCAGCCTCAACAACTTAGTGAAGTATGTTATAAATAAATAAATAAATAAATAAATAAATAAATAAATAAATAAATAAATAGGTCTGGGGTGTAGCTTGAAGGTAAAATGCTCCTGGGTTCAAACTCTAGTACTAAAAGAAAAAAAAAGGGAGAGAAATAGAGACCTAGGACTTTGAAAAAAATTATGAGAAGTGAAACTTCTGGCTAACATGAATAAATTATCATCTAAATGACTGTGGGAGAAAGAAATGTGTTGAAACTAGCTGGAACTGCATGTGGTAAAGTGTGATAGAGAGAAATGCAGCATATGTAGCATGTAGAGGGTTTACATGGCCAGAATTGAATCAGCAACTGTGATGGAATAAATGAGACTAGGAATCAAGGTGAAGCCATAAAGGCTGTTGAGTGCCCACATAAGGAGTTAGAACTAAGAGTGCTCCATAGCCTGCACCTTTCTTCAAAACCCTGATAAACATGTGGGTCAAACAAGCAGACATCTAATGAATGTAAAATAATAGAATAATGGCTATCAGATGAGACTGTCTCTTTTGATCCAAATAACTATTTTTCACCAGATAAATTTTATTAAATTATAAAAGCTATTTTGCACCCAGTTAGGTTAAAATTCCTTGAATAATTACTAGTTTCCTTGGTTCCTTAGCGAAATGAAGGGTAATTCTTTTGAATCAGAACTTCAGACTAACCTCTCTCCCCTTTCAAGGGTAAAAGCTTTGTTTCCATATCAGAGACTATTATTTTGCTTTGATCTCACAACAATTACTTTAAAAAAATAAAAATTACAGTTCTGTATGTCTTAACTCTGAATCTTCCATGAAGAGTGAATAGTCAAAATCAAATTATTTCTCTAACAAAACTAGTGATATTTCATTATAGTTTGTCTAAATGACTCAAGAACAAGATCAAGATAAATATTCCACAAAAAGGATAGGTGTCATCATGAAGAAATTACACAAAATACCTCAATTTTCTAGTCATTAGAAATTTAATATTTTTATTATAGAATGAAAATTGGAACATACTGCATTGAAATTTTACTTTAATTTTCTCAAATCATCTTGGTTGTATTAGGAGCTAACATGCTGCCCAGTAATCTTTATGGACTAATAGAGATCATAGCTTTTAGCACAGCTCTTAGTATAAAAATAATTTGCTATCTATTCTAATTAAGATGTCCTGTGTTGATTAAGAAGATATAAATTGCCTTGTAAAAGAAAAAAATGTCTCATTCTAAATTTTCCCTTCTCATTAGTAGAAAGATACAGGTACGATTAGATTTTTATGTTTAGAATGAAATTAGATATAATGTAGAAAAATAAAATTATGCATTAAAATAATTGGAAACAAAACAGAAAGAAATGTGCAGTTCTCTTCACCAAAAATGTTTAGATCAATTGTTTAGAACCTAATTTAATTATCTTACAAAATGAGTCAAGTGGGAGAGCAAGCTTTAATCTAATGCTGAGCAAGGCCTTTAAAGTTGCTATTACACAATTATTTTGACTTTTATTTCCCTGTGATGGGAAACATCTCTGACCCCATACAATCCCTTGCTGCTAGATCATTTTGCTTCCTTATGTATAATTCTACTTCACTCTTTTTCCATTGCATTCATCATATTCCCAGCCTATAGGATATTATTGAAAATATAGAATCTAAATAAAATTTTTAAATGTACATTGTATAAATTTAATTGACCATTTAAAACATAATTTCTGAGCCTTTCTCCAGCTACATTATAAGTTAAATGCTGCATACAGTTTCTCTTGGATTATTACCAAAAGTTCAAAGTTGATTGTCTGGGCACTGTTTGGTCCTGTTCCAGGTAGTAAATGCATGGAAAGCCAATTTCTAACACCATAGAAGAAGGGGAGTTTCTTCTCAACCTTTGAAAATGTTTCAGTTGATCCCACTTTCATGTTAGGGACATAAGAACAAAAGCTTTTGATTAACTACATATTACTTCATAAAATGTGGTTGGTGGCATGATGTTCCTGATGGGTCAGAAGATAGTGGCCAATCTGATTTTCAATCATTCCAAACACTTCAATCTATTTATATTCCCTACTGCCTCCCACTTGTTCTCTTTTTTTCCTTAAAACTTGTATTCAATATGATTATTTCCCCAATTTTCAAGGCTTAATTTTGCATGGATTGTCTTTTGCCTGCTATATTGTCTTCTTCCTTGTTAGAATTCTGCTGTGTATCTTCTCCATATAAACTTAATAGTACCCTCAAATAATTCTTCACTAACTCATCTGATTTTTGTAGCTTACTTCTTATCTCCTTTCCTTTTTTTTTGCTCTAGAATGGCATAAAACTAGGCTATTCATTATCAAATAAAAAGCAAAGTATTAGCTGGGAGTGGTGGCTCACTCTTCTAACCTCAGTACTTGGGAGGCTGAGACAGGAGGATCAACAGTTTCACTGCCAACCTCAGCAACTTAGTGAGACTCTCCCCAACACAGTGATACACTGTTTCAAAATAAAAAAAAATAAAATAAAATAAAATGGGGCTTGGAGTATAGCTCAAAGCTAGAAAGCCTGGGTTCAGTCCTCACTAGAAAACAACAATAACAATAACAATTAAACCTAGCTATTGCTTTAAAGTTATTTGCTCAACTGCCCTGCACAACATATTGACAAGGAGAAGATTGTAGATCTTGAAGTTCAAAGCAATTGAATGAAAAACCATGAAATGACCCTGTTATTTTTAGATTGATTTATCAAACAGCTAAAGAGGGCATTAGAGGAAGTAAAGTTAATGAGTATTATCTTACTTTGGTAAGAAGACACATAAAAGTCTCCAACTTCAATGTATTCCAAAATCATCAAAGCCACCTATCTTGCTACTTAGCAGGAGGTTGGATGTTTAAGGATAAGGTTAAGGATATGTTAAATAATTTTTGTGCTGGTTGACATCCGTGAAGTCCTCTGGGTCACTATTCTTTAAGTTCAATATCCATACAACATTTGGTAAAAGTTTCACTCCCTTGGGGGTAACTCTGGAGTGCCCATAAGAAAGTCTCATGCATCATTTATACCAGGTTGGAAGCCTCAGGAGGTTGTGCTGGTCCACATTCTTGTCCCAGCTCCATATCCAGATGGGTCAGTGACACTGCCGACACCTGACCTGAGCCAACTCTCTCAGCGGCTCTCTTGTCACCCAGCCTATACACGGTGGGAAAAAATTAGAGAGAACTCTGACCACAGTGACCTGGAAGGATCACTGTGAGGCAAAGGCCATACTAAAATATCAATGCAGTTCCAAGATATGCATAAATTAGAAAGGTTTCAGAGGACAGATATAAAAACGATGAAGCACTTTAAAAACAGACTTACATAGGAAGACTAAAGAGATTTAAATTATTTAGCCTTGAGCAGGGAAGACTGATAGAACAACTGTCTTCAAATAGTGAAGCAATTCTTCCTTTAATTCCATTGCAATCAAGAGTACATCACTTTTAACATCAAGTATAAATTAGAAAATTTGACTCTATACTATCCTCTCTTAGAAAGAAGTGCCTGACTGCAAGAGACACTTTAAATATGATCCTCATTGCATCTGAAAATTGGATAAAAATATCATCCCTACTGATCTATTCCAGCTAGATACCAGAAGTTGAAACCAATTAAGCCTGAATCTCCAAAGCTCCCATGTATGGTTACAATGAATAC
>PVLC010044035.1:0-12310 GCA_004027655.1 Graphiurus murinus
GACCAATAAATGTATGAGGAAATGTTCAACATCATTGGCAATCAGAGAGATGCAAATCAAAACTACCTTGAGATTTCACCTAACTCTAATCATAAACAACATGAACAATAACAAATGCTGGTGAGGGTGTGGAGAAGTGGGAACCCTAAAACATTGTTGGTGGGATTGCAAATTAGTGCAACCACATTGGAAAACAGTGGGTTTATTTCCATTTTCCTACATATGGTTAACCAGTTTTGCCAACACCATTTGTTAAAGAGGCTATCTTTTTT
Source organism: Graphiurus murinus (assembly GCA_004027655.1). Lineage (NCBI taxonomy): Eukaryota > Metazoa > Chordata > Mammalia > Rodentia > Gliridae > Graphiurus > Graphiurus murinus. Next base: position 273 of record PVLC010044035.1, read on the forward strand.
CCAGTGTATATTTTTGGCTCCTTTTTCAAAAAATCAGTTGGCTGTAAGTTCGTGGGTCTATTTCAGAATCTTATATTCTGCTCCATTGGTCTATGTGTCTGTTTTTGTGCCAATACCATGCTGTTTTATTACTATGGCTTTGTAGTAGAGTTTTAAGTTAGTATTGTGATACCTCCTGCATGGTTCTTGCTGTTAAGAACTACTTTGGCTATTCTGGGCTTTTTGTTGCTCCAAATGAATTTAAGGACTGATTTTTCTATGTCTGTGAGAAGTGACCTTGGTAATTTCGTGGGTATTGGATTGAATCTGTAGATCACTTTTGGGAGGATGGCCATTTTGATGATATTTATTCTGCCTATCCAAGAGTATGGTAGATTTTTCCATCTTCTAAGGTCTTTGTCGATTTCTTTTTTTCAGTTTTTTGTAGTTTTCCTTATAGAGGTCTTTTACCTCTTTGCTTAGGTTTATCCGTAAGTATTTTATTTATTTTTGGGGGTGCTATTGTGGGTGGAATTGTTTTCTGGATTTCTTTTTCAGTGGATTTATGGTTGGCATACAGGAAAGCTTCTGATTTTTTAAGATTGATTTTGTATCCAGACATTTTGTTGAATTTGTTGATCAGTTCTACAAGTTTTTTGGTTGAGTTTGTTGGGTCTTCTAAGTAGAGTATCATGTCATCTGCAAAAAAAGGATAGTTTTAGTTCTTCTTTCCCTATTTTTACCCCTTTGTTTTCCTTCTCTTGCCTTATTGCTCTGGCTAGAGTCTCAAGTACTATATTGAACAGAAGAGGTGATAATGGACATCCTTGTCTTGTTCCTGGTTTTAGTGGGAACTCTCAGTTTTTCCACATTTAATATGATGTTGGCTGTGGGCCTATTGTATATTTCCTCTATGATGTTGAGGTATGTTCCTTCTATTCCGATTCTCTGCAGTGCTTTTAGCATGAATGTGTGTTGGATCTTGTCAAATACTTTTTCAGCATCAACAGAGATGATCATGTGATTTTTATCTTTGATTCTGTTTATGTGGTGAATTACATGAATTGTTTTTCCTATGTTGAACCAGCCTTGCATCCCTGGGATGATCTCAACTTGGTCATGGTGTATAATTTTCTTGCTGTGGTTTTGAATGTGCATTGCTAGTATTTTGTTTAGCAGTTTTGCATCTAAGTTCATCAATCATATAGGCCTATAGTTTTCTTTTCTTGAGCTGTCTTTATTTGGCTTTGGTATTAATGTGATGTTGGCTTCATAGAATGTGTTTGAGAGGGTCCTGTTTCTTTCTATTTCACAGAATAGTTTGAGGAGTATTGGGATTAGCTCTTCTATAAATGTTTTATAAAATTCACTTAGAAAACCATCTGGCTCTGGGCCTTTGTTTGATGGTAAACACTTTATTGCCGTTTCTATCTCTTTGATTGTTGTTTGTCAGTTTAAGTTTCCTATACCTTCTTGGCTCAATTTAGGAAGATTATATGTGTCTAGAAATCTTTCAATTTCTTCTAGATTTTCCATATTTTTGGAGTATAGTTTTTCAAAATAGTTTCTGTGGATCCTCTCTATTTCCATACTGTCAGTGGTAGTATCCCCTTTTTCATCTCTTATTTTGGTAATTTGAGTTGATTCTGTCTTTCTTTTGGTTAGGTTGGCCAAAGGTTTATCTATCTTGTTTTTCAAGAAACCAGCTTTTGGTTTTGTTGACTTTCTTTATTTTTTTATTCTGTACTTCATTAATTTCTGCTCTGATTTTCATGATTTCCCATCTTCTACTAGCTTTGGGGTTGGGCTGTTCTTGTTTTTCAAGTACTTTGAGCTGTGTCATTAGGTTATTTATTTGGTGGTTTTCTGTTCTTCTTATGTGGGCACTCAGTGCTATAAATTTTCCTCTTAGTACCGCCTTCAAAGTGTCCAAGAGGTTTTGATATGTTGTATCTGTCTTCTTATTGGTTTCTAGGAATTTTTAAATTTCTCACCTTACTTCTTTGATGACCCAATCCTCATTCAGCAATGTGGTATTCAGTCTCCATGTGTTTACATGGTTACTCTGGGTCTTCTTAGAGTTGATTTCTAGTTTCACTCCATTGTGGTCTGAAAAGATGCAGGGAATTATGTTACATTTTTTGAATTTGCCAGTGCCTGCTTTGTGACCCAGAATGTGGTCTATTTCGGAGAAGGTTCCATGTGGGCTGCTGAGAAAAATATGAATTCAGCTGTAGTTGGGTGAAAGAGTCTATACGTGTCTTGTTTAGGTCTGAGGCGTCTCTACTGACCTTTTGTTTAAAAGATTGGTCTAGTGATGTGAGAGGGGTATTGAAGTCTCCCAGTATTAGTGTGTTGGAATCTATATGTGTCTTTATATCATGCAGAGTTTGTTTTATGAAAGCGGCTGCACCGATGTTTGGAGCATAGATGTTAATAATTGTCATTTCCTCTTGATGGATTATTCCTTTCACTAGTAATAAATGACCTGTTTTCTCTCTTCTGATAAGCTTAGGCTTGAAGTCTAATTTATCTGATATCACGGTTGCTACTCCTGCTAGTCTTCGAGTTCTATTGGCATGGATTGCCTTACTCCATCCCTTCACCTTTAATTTGTGGGAATCTTTGCTTGTAAGGTGTGTTTCTTGTAGGCAGCATATAGATGGACTCTGGGTCTTGATCCATTTTGCCACCTTGTGCCTTTTTATTGGGGAGTTGAGACCATGTATATTCAGTGTGATTATTCAGAGATGATGTTTAATTCCTAACATTTTGAGTTTTGACTTCTGCTTTCGGTGGTGATTATTCTTCTTTGCTTAGTTGTTTGCTTCCTGGAAATTATTGTTTCTCTGGTTCTGACGTTTACTTGTTAGTTCTTCTTTGTAGTTAATTTCTTTGAGTATTTTCTCTACTCCTGGTTTGGAAGACATAAATTCTTTCAGTTTCTGTTGTCATGGAAGATTTTTATATCCTCGTCAATTTTGAGAGAGAGTTTTTCTGGGTATGAGAATCTTGGCTGCAAGTTATTTTCTTTCAGAGTTTGGAATATGTTACTCCAACCCCTCCTGGCTTTCATGTATTGGTTTGGGAGGTCTGGAGTGATTCTAATTGGTTTGCCTCTGAATTTCACTTGGCCTTTTACTTTGTTGCCTTTAGAATTCTCTCCTTAGCCTCTATATTAGTCAACTTGATCATTATGTGGCGTGGTGAACCTCTTCTTTGGTCTTGTCTTGAGAAAGTTCTATATGTTTCCTGTGTGTCAACTTCTCTTTCTATGTTTGGAAAATTTTCTGATATTACTTCTTTGAAAAGATTGTTCATTCCATAAGTTTCAACTTCTAATTCCTCTTATATGCCTATTATTCTTAGGATAGCCTTTTAAAATTGTCCCAGATCTCATCGATGTCCAATTGATACTGTCGAATTTTTTTTCTAAATTATGTATTAAGGATTCATTTTTGGAATGGTCATCTTCTAAGAGTGATATTCTATTTTCCATGTGGTCTAATCTACTGTTTATAGTTTGTATTGATGCCTTCACTTCAGGTGTTGCATCTTTCACTTCCTTTTATTTCCTTTTAAGGTCGTTAGATTCTTTGTTTCTTTGTTCCTTTATTTCTTTCCAACTCTCCCTACATTCTTTCCGAAAATCCTGTATTGTTTCTAGTATTAAAGATCCGAAGTGTTCTTCTGGTAATCTCTGCCATTCTGGGTTGGTGAGATGTTATTGAGGAGTTGTGGTGGTTCATTGTTTCTTTGCTATTTTTCCTTCCCCTGGTTCCTCTGTTCTTAGATTTATATCTTTGCTGCTCTTGCAAGTTTTCTCATCCAATCTCTGTAGCAGGGGTTTAGAGGTGTCCGCTGGTATATTCAGGAACAGGTTGTGTTCAGTAGTAAAGGTAGGGTGAGAAGTCACAGTGATGAATGTAAGAATAGGGTAAAGTAGAGGGTATGGTCCAGTGGAATAAGAGGTTAAGTGTGTTGAGGTGATATATTGTAGAGATTAGAGATGGTAGAAATTTGGGGGGATTCTGTAGTCAATGTACAGTTTTAAGTGTGGTAGTATGAGATGGTCTTGATATGAGACAGGGAAAAAAGGAAAAAGAAAAGAGAAGAGAAAAAGTATTGAGGAGAAGAATATAGATGGGAGAGAGAGAAGAAAACTTGTAAAAGGGAATAAGGAGGAGATTCAGCAAACTAAGCAAAAAAAACAAAAACAAAAACAAAGCAACCAATCATCCAGACATAAATAAATCAAGGCAATACAAAATGATAACAGAGTAAAAACAAATAAGACATAACACACACACACACACACACACACATATACAAACAACAACAAAAAAACCCAAACCAAAAAACAATGGCAACAACAAGAAACAAAATAAAAAACCCTGCTAGTTTGTAAGTACAGAGCTTAAATTTTTGAGTGTGTCTCTGGCATTCTTATTTGCTCTGTCAGTGCAGGCAGGGGGCTCTGCTGATGCCTCTCCCGCTGCAACCTTGTGTCTCTGCACTCTCCACAAGGCCTGTCTGCATCTCTCTCTCTGCCTTTGCTGGTGGTGGGAGTGCAAACTATATGCCAGGCATTTCCCAGGGTGCCTGGAGGTTCCTTATACTCTGTGTGCACTGGGACACTCCCGCACTTCTGCTCTATCCAGTTGCTTGAAGAGCAGGTAAGTGAGTCTGCGCTTTGTATAGGGACCCCCACACCCCAAGGGTGCAATTTAACTTACAGATCCCGCTGCTCTGGTTCCAGTGGGAGAGGTGATCTGGGGTGTCCCAGGTGTTCTTGATCACTGTTGCTCCTGCGGAGATATGCTGCAGGATATTAGGGTTTGGAATTCCGTAGTCGCTTACTCCACTTCTGGTCGTTAGGTGCGCAGGAGGTCATTGGGGGTCTTGGTGCTAATAGATGCCGCTCCTTGTGACTGCCAAGATGTTGGCTGGCAAGATGGCAACTGCTGGTTTGCAGTATACGCCACTGCCACACAGGCGCTCATGCGTTTATGTGCCAGCTCGTTTGTCCTCCCTGGGTTCTATTCAGCTGTTTTGTTGGTTTATTCACTTTTTTTGCTGCTTTGCTTTTCTTCCCTTCCATCAAAAAGCTGTGTTTGCAGCAGTTTTGATTCAAGCTCTGCAGTGCAGTTGTTCACTGCTCCAGCCCTGGCATGAGAGGTGACTTGGGATGGTTCTGTGGGGGCTTACGCTGGTCGTATCACAGGTTCAGGACACTGGGGAAGGTGCGGGGATCTGCCAACTGGTTAGTATGTGGAGTTCTGGAGTCACTTATTCCATGCCTGGTCGCTGGGTATGCAGCTGGGCAGCCAGCTTAAAGGCTCAAAGGCCATTGCAGCCGCAGCTCCGAGGCTTGGGGCCTCTGCCATGGGATCAAGCTTTCTGGGGTCTCTCCCTGAGCTGCTTTCTGGTGTCCCTTAGGTTGTAGATCAAATCTCCTTGTTTTGTTCGCTTTTTTGTTGCTTTTTTCCTCCTTCAAGAAGCTGATTTTATGGCAGATTTGATTCAAGCTCACAGTGCCTCACTTGGATGCCATCTTGCACTCCCCACGAGTAGCATGTTTTACAAAGCTGACATATCCAAACTCAGCAGAGGGTCTCTTCCCCACCTACCAGCAACTCCAATATATTGTTTAACAGATTGTTCCTACTGTGTCACTTGAACCAATGACCTGCACACTTCCAGAGTCCCAAACGTTGATTTTAATACTTTATACTAGGAACACTAAGTAGACTCTCTACTTTGCTAAATGCAGATTTTAGTACAAGATATATTGATGATGTGTTAAATTGTCTAGCATTGCAGCCTGTCATGTATGGCTTGATTTGGTGTCAGAACTGCTGGTAGCACATTGGAGAAGCTTTGACGCACACTGTATATAATTACAAAGAGTGAGAGTTGCTTTTGAAAATATCTGCTGCTGTTGGTTTACAGGTTTCTTTTATAGGTTCAAAGTGCTTCCTATGTGCTAATTTTTGCAGTGATCGTTTTTTGCGTCCATAAACCAATCTTTCACTTTTCCGAAGGTTGGGGAGGAGGCTAGTTTTCATATGGTGTTTGTTCCAACTGACCATCGCTGAAATCTGTGCGGCCTTTGTTCCCACCTTCCTCTTCTATGGCTTGCTACGCCTCCTGACTGGCATGTCGATCACGGCCATCACGTCAAATACCAACTTGCTCAGTAAGTCAACACTCTGATTCTTGGATGTTTACTGAGCTTTAATTGTCACCATGATATTCCACCTTTGTTTGATGTCAACATTCAGTTTGTTCTTTCTTTCAGTCATAGAATGGACAAGACCCAAATTCCAAGCCAGGGGGATGACATTGGTACTCTGTGCTGCTAGCATTGGACAGATTACATTGGGAGGCCTGGCATTTGCTATTCGAAACTGGCACACCCTCCAGTTGGTGGTGTCGATACCACTGTTTTTCTTACTTATATCCTCGAGGTATGAGCTTTCTTTCTTCCTTCCTGTTGTAGGATTCTGGGATGAGAAAGCCCCTGGCATCAGGACACAAGAAATACATTTTGCCTTAGGTCTACACCCGAAAATGTGCTCTCCAAATATGTGCCTGTGTGCAACTTGAGAAGCAGAGCAAGGAGGATTGTCAGATAAAACTGGTGACACTGAATAGAATTTCAATGCAGGATAACTAGTAAATATCTTTGTAAAATTATATGTCAAATATTGCAAGATACACAATTGTACTGAAAATCATTCACTCTTCATGTACAATTTTTCCTCAACTGAGATTTGCATATTTTATTTACAAGCTGAATAAAATGGAAGCTATCCCATCTTATTCATATTATAGATAAATAACAATTTCAAGTCATGGGATATAATTTTTTTAATTATACTTTAAATTAAAATTTAACTATGTGCACTCTAATTTTATTTACTAAAATAAGCAACCCTAAACACAGAAAAGCAATGAGTCCTTACCGGAATGTTCTTGGTATTTCTGCTGGTCTTTGCTGGTAAGTATTCAAAGGTAGTGTGGAAATGGAGTTTTTGCCCCCCCAAAAAAATTTCTTTTCACAGAGGAAAGCATTTGAAGATTAGATAGCCTAAACCAAAGGTTTGCAATGAAAGACGCAATAGAGATTTTTGGTGACCTTCATCCTTAGAGGTGATGTTGAATGAGAGAAAGAAAAGAAGAAGAAATCTCCCTCTGTAACTATTTATTGAAGAATCAGCACGATTTCCCTATTTGAAAACTTCAGGCAGATCGGTCAGCTTACATCATTCATTCTCTGGATCCTTTTTCTTTAAAAAGCTTTAAGAAAGGCTTTGAGCTGGGTGTGGTGGCGCATACACACCTGTAATCTCAGCACTTGGGAGAGGAGACAGGGGGATCAGGGGTTCCACGCCAGCCTCAGCAACTTAGCAAGACTCTGTTTCAAAACAAAAATTTAAAATAGGGCTGGGGTTGTATAATGTTCCTGGGTTCAATTTCCAGTACAAATGGAGACAAAAGGGGAGAGTGAGAAGAGAGGGAGAGGAAGAGAGAGATGGAGAGAGAGAAAGGGAGAGGGAGACAGAGAGAGAGAGGAAGGGAAGGAAATGCTGGTTCAGCAGAGGAGGCCTACCTGGTTAGAAATGATTCTCAGAGAGATGATTACAGATTTAACATAGTGAGATAAATTCAGTCAGACCAGAGGGTGCACCCTCTAGCAGACTCATCTATTCTGTCATTGTAGCCTCATAACAAATCTACAAACTTTGTTACAGTACCGTCCCCATTGCATAGAGGAGAAAAATGAAGTGGAATTAGCTTGCCTGTGTAGCCAGATTCCACCACAGTGCACTAGCGACTCCAATCCGTATGAAACATCTAGCGTGAAAAAATATTTTGAAGCTCCTTATTTTAAGAAAAGGATGCACTTTGAATAAGTATTTCTCATGCCCTTCCAAGGAACTGGGCAAAGGTTCACACAAGTAAGTGTCCCTGTTGCTCCAGTCGTGTGACTCCACAGTCAGTTTGTGTCCACCTAAAAGGGGAGCGAGAATGACTCAATGTCTGCATTCCCAGAAATGCGTGATGGGTCATTTACTGATTTTCCAGCCATGTAACCAAGCAACATGCGATTGTATTTCCTAGTTTAACTGAAGCGGTGATGGGTATTGGCTTGCAGGGCAAAGGCTTCCCAGGATGAAGGTGATATGGAAAACAATCCTGTGAGAGCTGACTACACTTCCGTTATCTTCTTTGATCAGGTGGCTGTCAGAGTCTGCCCGGTGGCTGATTATCGCCAACAAACCAGAGCAGGGTTTAAAGGAACTTAGAAAAGCTGCACATATAAATGGAAGGGAGCTTTCTGGAGACACCCTAACCGTGGAGGTGAGTAAAATGGCTGCTGGTTAATGGACACAGAGAGGATGTAGCCTGACACGGGTATTAGTTGGTGTCCAAGGATGCAGTATGCTATTGCCAAAAAGACCAGACAACTAATTTACTCAAAAGGGGCAGAGTACTGGCCTTATTTTTCCTTCCTTTTGCTCCTTCAATTTAATGTATACATTTTCCTCCACAAGATTTTGGTTTTCTATTTTTGTTTAATTTGCTGTTTGAATTGACAGATAACACTGTATGCTTTTATTACTACAACACGGTGTTTGGGGGTATTATATGCATGGTAGAATGGTTGAACCTCACTAATTGCCAAATACCTTGCCTCACACGTGGTAGGATTTCATCCTTCCTTACGCATGAATAGTATTCCATTGTATGTATACAGATGCTCCAGTACATACCATGGGGTTACATCTCAGTAAACTGTCAAAAATGCATTTAAGACCCATGACCTCCCAAACACCACAGCGTAGGGACACAATATACTGTAGAATATTGGTAGTTTACCCTCAAGATCACACAGCAGATGGGAGCTTCAGGTCACTGTCACTGCCTAGCATGTCAAGAAAATATCATGTAGCATGTTACTAACCCAGGAAAAGATAAAAATTCAAAGTGTAGTTTCTATAGAATGTATTGTGCTTTTGACCCTGGTAAAGTTGAACCATTAAAAGTCATCAAATGCCCTACTTTATTTATTCATTCATCCATTGATGGACACTTGGGTTGATGAGGCAATAAGCTTGTGAGTGCAGGTGTCTCTTTGACATGCACATTTCATTCCCCTGCAGTGCTATTTTTAGGTTTGTGAAGAAACTCCACACTATTTTTCATACAGGTGGATGGGCTAGACATTCCCATCAGCAGTGTGCAAGGATTCTCTTTTCTTAATTTGCCAATGATTATTTGTAATCCTTTGTCTTTTTTATAAAAGCCATTCCAAGTGAGGGGAGGTAATATGTCACGGTAGTTTTGATTTGCATTTTCCTCATGGTTAGTGATATTGAGCGTTTTTTCATGTACCTACTTGTCCATTCACATGGCTTCTTTTGATGAATGTCTATTCAGATATTTTGTTCATTTTCCTATCAGAATAGTTTTTTTTTCTTTCTTTCTTTGTTGGTTTATTTTTGGCTATTAAGTCATTTGAATTCCAAATTTACTTTGGAGAAAAATCACTTCTAAGAATCATAGCTGGCAAATTTATTTCCCCATTCTCTATGTTGTCTCTATGATTTTCATTTCTTCTTTGCCTTGCAGAAGCTTTTTAGCTTGACTAAAATCCATTTGTCTATATTTACTTCTGTTGCCCTTTGAGCTTTTCTCCTATATTTTCTTCTAGTTGTTTCATATCTTACATTAATGTCTTTGATCTGTTTTGCATTGATTTCCATATGTGGTGAAGACAAAGGTATAACTTCATTCTCCACCATGTGGGTATACAGTTTCGCCAACACCATTCATGGAAAAGATTTTTCCTTCTCCAATTTGTGTTCTTGGTACCTTTGTTGAAAATTAACACTGTAAATGTATGAATTTATTCCTGGGCCCTCTCTTCTGCTCTACTGCTCTGTGAGTCTGTTTTCTTGCCCACGCCATGTTATTTTAGTTACTATAGCTTTGTAGCATATTTTGAAGTCAAGTAATATGATGCCCCAGTTTTGTTTGAGGAAGGTTTGGTGTTTATATTGGGTTTTGGTTTTCTTTTCTCTCAAGATTACATTGGCTATTCTAAGATCTCCTGTGGTTTTGATAAATTATGGATTGCTTATTTCTATGAAGAATCTCACTGGTATTTGATAGAGATTACAAATATGTAAGTAGGTTGAAACAATATAAACATTTAACAGTATTAATTCTTCCAACATATGAACAGGGGACAACTTTCCATTTACTTGCTTCCTTCACCAGTGTCTTACAGCTTTTATCATTCAGATTTCGTACCTCCTGGGTTAAATTTCTTCCTAGGTATTTTTTTCCATGGCTCCTGTAAATGTAATTGCTTTCTTTGTTTCTATTTTAAATATTTTACTATTAGTATATGAAATGATGCTTTTTTTTGAATGATACTGTTTTTTTGTATATTGATTTTGTAGTCTGCAAATTTAATGAATCTATTTATTAGTGTCAACAGCTTTTTGATGAAGTCATTAGCATTTCCTGTGTAGAAGCTCCCATAATATGCAAGTAAAAGCAAATTGACTTCCGTTTCGAATTTGGATGCCTTTAATTTCTTTCTCTTGACTGATTGCTCTGGCTAAGAACATCCAGTACTATGTTGAGTAAAAGTGAAAAAATATGGGTATCTTTGTCGTTTTCTAGATGTTGCAGAGAAAGCTTTAAGCTCTCCCCTTTATTCAGAACCATATTAAATGTGAGTTTCCCATATATGGCCTTTCTGGTATTGAGAGATATTCTTTCCATACCTAATTTATTGAGAGTTTTTATGATGAAGGATTGTTGAATTTCATCAAGTGTTTTTTTTTCTACATTTTACTGCACACTGTAAGTTTTGTGTGTTGTTTCTGTTTTCTTTTTCATTGAGATATAGACATATTTTAAGGAAGACAAACAAATGGCAAAATCTACCTAAAAATATTTACCATCACTACATATAAGGGAAACAGAAATCAGAAACATACTGAGATATCACTTTATATCTGTTAGGATAGCTATTATAACAAAATAAAACAAAAAAAAGAACAACTAGTGTTGCAAGGAAAAAGGAACTCTTGTTCACCGTTAATGAAAGACTATGAATAACAAAAGGGAAATTCTTCATAAACTTAAATAGAATTAGCATTTGATCCATCAGTCCCACTTCTCGGCATAGATGCAAGGGAATGGAAACTTGGATCTTTGTGACATCTGTGCTGTACCTCATGGAGAGAGTTCACCCTGAGATTTCAATTTTTTGCCTCAAAATTAAAAACTAAAAGAAAATTTTAAAAGTACAAAATCCAACCTTGAACCCCCACCAAGAGGGCCAACCCCTGGTTTTTAATTACATTGCTGCTGAAAAGATCCATCAAAATTGAGCCACACCCACCACGGAGGAGGCAGGACCTGCAATTTGAATTGTTATTCCCTTAAAAGATGGGTCCCAGGCCCCATGGAGAAGGCAGGCATTCTTAATTTTGTTTCCCTCACAAAAGCCCAACAAAAATTGGATAAAAGGATATAGGCACTAAATGCACCTTGAAAGTCATGATATCTGAAATGAGGTTAGAACTAGACAGGTGTAGTCAAGAATGTGATTATTTGCAGTTGAGATCAGTCTAAATGATTTCAAAGGGGAAAGGCCACTGGTGTCCTAGCAAATGTTTAGCACAGCATTCCATGATTTTGAAAAAAAAAATCCTAGAGCCCAGAACTGTAGCAATTATCGCTTTCCATAGTGTGTATAATTCCACCATAGTGTATTTCAAGCTAACATCACGGTATCAACACAATCACTTTTTCTAAAAATTTAACAAAGAGCTCTTGCAACCCCGTATAAACTGATTCTGGGACAACTATGTGGGCAAGACTGGAGAGGCGAGACTGTTTCCAGCTTTTCTGCCATGGCGTTCTGTTGTGATTGGCAGGGAATGAGAAAATCACAGAGAATTGTGTATGTTTAAAATGTGAGAGCCAGAGAACTTCATTTGAATATGTGACTCCTCCTCCTCAAGTAAGGG
>PVLC010044036.1:0-12218 GCA_004027655.1 Graphiurus murinus
AAAACACATCCCAGGTTGTGTTCGCTTTGGCCAACCAAAATATTTCTGGATTTTGTTGCTGGAAATATTTTGGCCTGGCCATACATATTACTTCTGACCCATTAACTTCGCACAATGCAGAAACATGGAAACTGGAGCAAGCAGACTTTATAGCCTCACCCTGTGCTGTTTATTTGCCTGGAAAATGAGCTCCATGTTAATATTGTGGGCTTGTTTGCTGCAAAAGGACATTCAACCCAAACACCAATTAAAGGCACACTTAATTCAGCAGGACCTACTTTACTGAGTTCCTCTGAGTTCAAATATCTGACTGCTTGCTTTATGCCAGAGGAATTAATTTTTATTTTACTTTTTTGAAAACAATGTTTTTTTTTAAGCAGAGAAGCAAATTGACATTTTCACCATTCTGTGGACTTTGTACATTGTAACATAATTATGGCCAGGATAGGACTTTAAAAATAATTACATCTCATCAGGGCTATGCTCTCTGTGCCAAGTAAGCAATTGTTCTAGGATGTATAGAGAAAGCAGGGAGTCAGAAAGATTTCAGCCCAAGTCTGAGCTCTGGTAGGCCTGAGTACATAATTTCTGAACCTTAGTTTTTTCATCTGTAAATGGGAGTTTTCTTGCTTATATTCAGGAGAGTTATGAAGAGTAGGTGAGATGGATACTTTCTGTAATGGCTTGCTCTTTGCCAAGTGCACACACACTTCCTACACGTTGACTTCCTTCCTAGGATAATGGGCTAATGGTGGCGTCTTGCAGGAAATTCACAATTAAGGATCTTGTTCTCTTTCCTAGGCAGAGACCCTTGGTTAGCCTACTTTAATGAATAACTCTAGTACAGAGTGAGTATCCCTTATCCAAAATGCTTAGAAATAAGGATAATAGTAGTGCCTACTTTATTCTCATTCTACTGTGTTTATTTCTTTCTCAACCTATCCCAGTCATTACTTGTTTAATTTCATTTGTTGGTTTTGTTTGTTGTCTATCTTTTTGAAAACAACATAAACTCCATGGTGGTAGGAACCGTGTTTATTTCAGGCACAGTGTGCAGTGAATAAATAAGAAAGAAAGGAGGTGACTTAAGGAATAAAGAGTGAACAAGAGAGGATGGAATTAAGACTAACTGAAAGGAGATGGAAGGAAGAGGGGTATATCTCAGTATGTCTTCAACTTTAATGCACAGACAAATCTCCTAGGGTTGCTATTGGATGTGCAGATTCTAATTCACTGGGGCTAGGATGGGGCCTGAGCTTGCCATTTTCCCAGGAACATATTTTGAGTTGCATGGTTTAGAGAAATTATGACAAGGATGGAATCAGGGAACTGTGTTTTTAAACAGACTTGGTGAGTGATAATGAAGCATACCAAAGTCAGAGAACTACTGAGTATATGAGAAAGAAAAAATAGAGAATTAGGAAACAGGGAAAGTCCAGCGGTGTTGAAATCAAGTATATATCAGTTGAAAGTCAAAGAGGCCAAGATTAATGTATGACAGGGCCTATTTGAAGTTATGGGATCTTCTCTTCAAACTCTTAAAATTTTTTATTTAGATCAAGAAAAAATGATGACTTTAGCACTGATTCCCACATTGCTAAGTTTTGTATTGTTTTAATGAGAAATTTTGTATGTATAACACCTACACTTCTGGCCAACTTAACTTGAACATTTCTGAATTGATTAGCAAATGCTATATACAAATTGAAGAGTATTCTAGGGCCTCATGCTGCTTTTGTAATGATTCAACTATGTCTAACAATTGAAATTCGCCTCTATGGCAAAGGAATAAACTTCATATGAAAGATAATGAGAATGTCATAGCCATTTAGGTCTCAATAAAGTAGAATATAGAGACAGAAGCCTTGACTGCCATCTTAAAGGTGCTTGTAGCCCCATGAAGAAAGCAAGACAGATATCTGAATAACTAACATAAGGCATAAAGGTACTATTATAAAGGTACATAAATGTTACCATTTACTTATTTTAATTAATTAATTAATTAATTAATTTTTGGTACTGAAAGTTGAATCCAGGGGTATTCTACCTCTGAGCTATAGCCTCAACCCTATTTTATTTTGAAACAAAGTCTTACTAAGTTGCTGAGGGTCTTGCTAAATTGTTGAGGATGGTTTTGAACCTGTGATTCTCCTGTCTCAGCCTCCCAAGTACTGAGTTACAGGTGTGCACCAACACACCCAGCTTGTTGCTATTTACTTAAAATGAGGGGATAAATGTGTGCAGAGATTTGCTTATAAATGCAGTGAGTAGTATTGGAGCTGGTACCATTATTGGTTCTGGGAAAATGAGGACATCAATGTGAGGAAACATACTTCTTTTAAACAGTATTTCCTTTTGTACTCTTTAAATATTTACCATGTACACTTATAACATTAATATAAAAGTTAGAGAGTAGCATAGCTATCAAAACAAAGGAGAGCATTTGATCCAGACTTTATAGGAAGACAGCATAGATGTCTATTCAGCTGGTGCCTAAGGTGAAATTCCAGATGCCGAGAAAACTCTCTCATGAAGGCTTTGGGAAGCCATTAAGCAGAGTATTTGCCCCATAGGGGCTGCATTCTGCAGATACTTTCCTGCAGCACTGCAGGAAAGGAAAGGTTGGATACACTGGGCTGGTTATGAGCTGTGGCTTTGGGCCATTGTATCTGGGCAGTGTCATGCAGGCAGGAGCCCAGGTCAAGAAGGGGTGTGGGATAGAGACTATGAACATGGGCATGCCAGAGGGGAGCTGGACAGAAAAGGGCCACAGCGGGCTCTGAAGAAGTGAGATTCATTTAGATAGGGAAGTAGGACCAGCTATGTGTTCTTAGTTCTTTTTTCTCTGGAAGTTAGTGATATTTGTAAAGTATCTTAGAAAATTTTTTCTACATATCTGAAGATAGTGCCTGTTAGCCTTACCCTTTGTTTATCTACTTTTTCATTTTTATAGTTTTATTGACATATAATTGACAAATAAAACTTGTATATATTTAAGGCATGTAGCTTGAAATTTTGATATACGTAAACATTGTGAGATAATCTCTAGAGTCAAGTCAACTGACATATTTATCACCTCACATAGGTACTGTCTAAGACAGCATTCTCACTGATACAATACAAAAAAGACTGACCATACAACTTAGAGGAAGGGGGATTTATTTGCTCACAGTTTTCTTGGAGATTTTGGCTTCAGTCTATGTGAGGCCAGAGTCTGCGGATCTCAGGACATGCTCTGCTTTCACATCTGGAGGCCAGAAGGAAGAGAGAACAAGCAAGTAAGGGGATGCAAAGTCAAAAGCACAATGCAGCCGGACGTGGTAGCGCACGTTTAAAATCTCAGTACTTAGGAGGCTAAGACAGGAGGATCACAGGTTCGTGGCCAGCCTCAGCTATTTAGTGAGGCCCTCCGCAACTCAGTGAAACTCTGTTTCAAAATAAAGAATAAAAAATAGGGCTGGGGATGTTGCTTGGAGGTAGAAAGCCCCTGGGTTCCATCCCTAGAACGGTAAAAAAAAAAAAAAAAATAAATAAATAAATAAATAAAAGGACAGTGCATAAGGCCACACCTCCAGGGACCCACCTTTTCCAGCCACACCATATTGGCCTAGGTTACCTCCCAGTAAATCCACTATAATGGATTTATCCACTGATGAGATTACAACCCTCACAATTTAATTATATCAACTCTAAACATTAATACATGAGTGCTTCAGGTAACATTCTATAACCACAACGGTTACCATTTTCTTTTCTTTTCTTTTTTTTAATATTTGAGGTGAGAACATTTAAGTCTACTCTCTTAGCAAATTTCAAATATACAATTAAGTATTGTTATCTGTAGTCATATTGCTGTATATTAGATCTCCAGACTCATTGTATTTTTGAATTGTTATGAAGTTCTAATAAAATTCTCAGTGCAAGATGTTTTTTAAAATTTGTTTGGGTGAGCTGGGTGTGGTGGCACATGCCTTTAATCCTAGTACAGAGAGGCAGAGAAGGGAGGGTCACAGGTTCAAAGCCAGCCTCAGCAACTTAGTAAGGCTTTCAGGAACCTAATGAGACCCTGTTTCAAAATAAAAAATGAAACTAGGACTAGGGATGTAGCTCAGAATTAGAACACCCATGGGTTCAATTCCCAATACTCCCCCCCCCACACACACACAAGTTATTTGGATGAATTACAATTTGGATTTTAATTGTTTTTCATTTTTGTTTTTCATTCAATTACATTTCTTTTGTTAATTTTAATTGTTTTTCCTTTTATTATACTTGTTTTCTCTAATATATATTTTATCTATCTATTTTTAAATACCTATTTTATTTTATTATTATTTTTGTGTGGTACTGAGGATTGAATCCAGAGCCTGATCTTATTTTGAAACAGGGTCTCACCAAGTTGCTGAGGCTGTCGTTGAACATGTGATCCTCTTGTCTCAGCCTTCCAAGTACGGTGATTTCAAGGGTGTGCTACCATGCCAGTCTTATATATTTTTAAATTGACATGTAGTAATTGTCCATGCATACAGGGCACCGTATGGCATTCCAATACGTGTATACAAAGTCTCAGGATCCGATCCGGGTAATTGGCATATCTGTTACCTTAGACATGTAACATTCCTATGTGTTGGGAGCATTCAAAATCCCATTAGGAAGTGCTCTAAGGGAAGGGGTGAGGGAAGGCTGAGGTTCATTTTTGGAAATACTAGTATTGAGTGTGTGTACTTATGTGAAAATTCCAGTATCAATCTCAGTACTCTGTATGGAAAGGGGGGGAGATGGGGACATAGGAGGGCACCAAGTGCTGTGTGCACATCTGTCATTGTCAACATGGTTTACCATGTTTATATTGTGAGACCAAATAAAATCTCATAAAAAAGAAATACTCAATTAATTGTTGCCCACTATAGCTATCCTATTATGCTATAGAGTATTAGATATCATTCCTCTTACCCACTGCACCCCATACCCATTAACCATCCTCTTGTCTCTTCCCTCCCTTACCCTTTCCAGGTTCTGGTAACTGCTATTCTGTTCTCTAAATCTTTGAGATCAACTTTAGCTTTGACATAATGTCATGTAACATAAAGTCCATCGGTTCTACCTGTATTGGTTGTAATCAGCCTTTTATTTCTTGATGGTTCAAAGAAGGAAAGATAGGCTTTCTTAAGTACCAGGCTTTGGTGAGAAACCCAGAGACATCATTAGAGGTCATCCTCAGATATTATCTTCTGAAAATATGAAGTGAAGCAAAAACCTTATTGTCCCACAAGAAATAAACTTGGTTATTGCCCCTCTCTTCCTCTCTCCTCCTCCCTCTTGCTCTTCAGCCCAGCAGTTCTGAGTGGCTGTCCATCTTCTAGCTTTTAAAATGGCACATTTTACATCCATTGTGACATGCATCACACTATCTTATAAAGGTGTTTCCTTGTCTTTCCTCCACTAGATTGAGTATTCTTTGAGGCCAGGAGCTCTGTATTTTATTTTTGTATACTCTGTTCTAGGCATTGAATACCTCATCCAACACTTTCTTAGGCAGAGGAGACTGGGCTGGGCCCAGGGCGAGAACTGTTCTCATGATTAGTGAAGAACTATGTGTTTCAAAAGTGTTGAATGTAATTAGTTCAGTTCAATGATTTTTTGATTTCTCCTTATCCTGTTGGGTCCTCAGCAGGAGTCTGGAGTAGCATGTTCATGAAATCATTCATAGAAGTGGATCTTGTGTTCTTTACTTGGCTCCCTCCCAGTCTCCTTTTGCCCCCACATAATTAGATCATTACCCACTTCTGACAATGATTAGAAGCACAGGCCACTGTTTTCAAAATTCAAATATGAAAGGCAGATTAGGCTAAACCCAAGGTGTACACACACACACACACACACACACACACACACACACACACCCCACTGGGCTTACATTAACTGAATATACAAAAATGTAAAAACAGGTCAGTGACAAATTTAGATCCTGATTTAATCAGGTAGCCTGGAAGGCAGCCAGCATGTCAGGACAGCTCAGAGAAAGGATGTTTCGTCCTCCCTGCCATGCTGCAGGCTTTTAGCTTCCACTCTTAAGCAAAAGCTGCGAAATACTTGAGGGCTTTGTGAAGCACTTTAAAACCCTTCCTAGTCAGGCTGCAGATGGTAGCGTTGAACCAGTGTCAACAGGCCCGGGATAATTTCTAGGATTTATTTTTACTCATCTTTTTCTTCCAAAAAGCAACTGGAGGTTGGTAGTGGTGGCACACGCCTGTAATCACCATACTTGGAAGGCTGAGACAGGAGGAGTGCAGGTTTGAGTTGCCTCAGCAACACAGCAAGACTCTTAGCAACCCAGTGAGACCCTATTTCAAAACAAAATAAAATCAGCTTGGGAGTGTAGCTCAGAGGTAGAATGTCTCTGGGTTCAATCCCTAGTAACACACACACACACACACACACACACACACACACACACACACACAAATTCCACTGGGTTTCTCCATGGCCAGAAGTTGTATGGGCTGAAAAAATGAGGATGTGAAATAAGCAAGTCTACAAATGGTCCTTAGCATTTGGAAGCACTTTTAGCAGGCAGGAGGTAGCTGCTGTCCCAAACATATTGTAGAGCCAAGTTCTGGAGGTTGGAGGGAGAGGATGCTCCGGTACTATGGTCCACACAGTGGGGTAAGCTCCACCATTGAGCTCTTTAGGCTTGGTGAAGTTGAATTTCTTCCCTCAGGACTTCAGCCCCACCCCACCTGCCTTACTGTTCACTCAGAGCTCATTGTCGCCTATAGATAAGAGAGAAGCCCCACTTATTATTAAGTATCTATACAGTCAGCTGAATAAGCATGCCCAAGCACAGAAAAATGAACTAGAAGTCCTTCTGGTTTGATTTGCATGTTACAATTCAGCTCCCATCTCATCAGCCCCTCAGCTAACTGTTCTTCCCAGCATCACTAGGGGGAATCGTTTCTTCCTTGGGACACTTTTCCATTTCTGCCTCCTCTGCACTCTCCCTCAGGCTCTGCCTCTTCTCCATTATCAGCTGTTAAGAATTAAGTTCCATCTCTTGTATCCAGGTTGGATCATGGTAAGAGGTAGTCTGAGGAAGATGAAGACCCCAGGGGTAGCATTATTTTCTGCTCTGGTGGCCATTCCCTTAGAGCACTGCTTTGCATCTTATTCTTTCTTTGCTTTAAATCACATCATCAAATACCCACTCTTGTTCTCTAGGTCTTTGAATGTGCTGGGCCCCAAGAAGTAGGTAGTGGATTTGGAGTAGAAATAGGCTCTTGTTCTCAGCACACATGTGGACCTACTTCCTTAGGTCTTCCTCCATATATAAGATAATCATGTTTTTTCAGTCTCATTCTCTGACAGTTGTATCTGAGAAGCATAAATAGAATCAATGAATTGAAGGCAGTACTCCTTGGACTGAAATTTTTGAAATATATGGTTGAGTCAATATACCCATGGCTCTGACATCAGATTTTTGCCTTGGCCAAGCTGATCATTCTGGGTCTCATTCTCTCAAGTTCCTGCTAGTAACAGCCTACCTCCTTCATTTTAGTGAATGAATGCCATTTAGCTCTAAGTGATTTATCCATGCAGGGTAATATATTTTCACTTTAAGAAAGACTTTAACACTTTAATGTAAAGGCTGAAGGTAAAATATCAGAATTAAATGACAATTTGATGAAGATTTCAATCAAACCTGGAATGTTTTCAGTTTTGGTGCACACTAGCTATGGAGCTTTGAGTATCTCATACAACTAAGCCTCAGTTACCTCAAGCTACAAACACTGGAGACAGTAATAGCTACATCCAATTATTTAAAACACATGCACTCCAGTGTTTATTGAACCTGAGTGTGCTAGAGAACTTGTTAAAACACAAGATACCTTGTGCAGCTGTGACCAGCCCAGAGGGTGTTTAGTAGGTCTAGGACAGTGCACTTCTAACAAAATGTCAGGT
The DNA here is from genome assembly GCA_004027655.1 of Graphiurus murinus. NCBI lineage: Eukaryota > Metazoa > Chordata > Mammalia > Rodentia > Gliridae > Graphiurus > Graphiurus murinus. The sequence continues at coordinate 7,960 of PVLC010044036.1, forward strand.
GAGGTTGCTGATAGTGGACCACACTATTATGTCGGATTACTGATATATCTTCCTGTTAGCAGTTCTCCAAGCTGGCTATGAAACAGGATCATATACTTGTCTAAAATACAGATTCAGTCAGGTGTGGTGGTGCATGACTGTAATCCCAGTACTTAGGAGGTTGAGATGGGAGGATCGCAGGTTCAAGGTCAGCCTCAGAAACTTAGCCAGATCCTCAGCAACTTAGTGAGACCCTGTTTCAAAATAAAAATAAAATAGGGTTGGCGGTGTAGCTTAGAGGTACTGGGTTCAATCCCCAGAAACACACACACACACATACACACGCACACACACATATTTATTCATTCTTAGGCACTGTCTCTGGAGAACGTGATTCTGTAATCCTAAGAGAGACCTGGGAATCTTTAAAAAAAAAAAACCCAGGAAATAATTTGCTATTGTTGGTTTATATCCTCATTTATATTGCATTTTTGATAATTCTATTTATTTATTTATTTATTTATTTATTTATTTATTTTTGTGATGGGAATTGAACCTAATGCTCCGTGCATGCTAAGCATGCACTTTGCAATCAAGCTGCACCCACAACCATTGATAATTTTAGGTTTACAGAAGTGTTACCAAAATAATAGAGACTTTATATATACCCCTTACCCATCTTCCCCTGATCTCAACACATTTATCAAAACTGGGAAATTAAAATTGGTGCAATTCTATTAACTAAACTGTCCAATCCTCAGGGAATTGTGACATGACTAGTCTATGGTGTGCTGAATAATGATCCCCAAAGATGTCTACTTCCTAATCTCTAGAATCTGTGAATGTCAATTCTTATGGCAAAATGGACTTTGTAGAAGTGAGGAGAAGCAATAGGACAATGGAAGCTGGGGAAAGTGTTGGCAATGCAGGCTGAGGCAAGAAATGAGGGCAACCTCTAGAAGCCGGAAAGACAAGGGCCAGATTCTCCTGAGCCTCCAGAAGGAACCAGCCCTACCCTGGCACCTTGATTTTAGCTCTGAAGGACTTATTTTGGACTTCTGGCCTTCAGAATTGTAAGAAAATAAATTCATATTGTTTTAAGCCACTAAGTTTGTGGTAACTTGTTACACCAGCCATAGGAAACATACATAACATATGTGTAGTGTTTGAACATCCTTGAGCCTCAAAGATGTTGAGGAGATTAAATAAGATAACTAGTATGATAGTAACTTGACTCATACTGACATGTATATAGTAGGTGCTCAAAAAGGGTGCTTTGGTTATCAACGATAACAAAGGTAAACATTAAGACAGCTGTATGCATTTTCTGGGACAGTATGTCATCTTAATTAGGTAAGATTAGAAAAGATAACTGTCCTGGGAACTTGTATGTGGTCCTCCATTTGCTCCCTGTCATCAGCACCTCTGCCATAAAGAAAGTTGATTGATTTTTGAGGCATTACACCTACCTGCTTCAGTTGTGTATGCTTTTATTATCTTCACTGAGAATGAAGTTACTAGTCACTTTTATTTAAAACTCACAGAGAAAAATAAAAAGCCCACCTCATACATGAACTGGGCATGGTGTAATTCCAGTACTTGAGAGGCTGAGACAGGAGGATCAAGATCACAGGCTCAAGGACAACCTTAGCAGCTTAGTGGGACTCTTAGTAACCTAGTGAGACATCTTTTAAAAAATAAATGTGTAACTAAAAAGGGTCAGGGGTACACCTTGGGGGTAGGATGCCCCTGGGTTCAATCCCCAGTACCACACACACACATCCCAAAACAAAACAAAACAAAACAAAACAAAAAACCCAAAACAAACAAAAAATAAAAGGGTTGGGGGTACAGCTCAGAGGTATAATGCCCCTGGTTTCAATCCCCAGTACCACACATACAAAAATAAATAAATAAATAAATAAATAAATAAATAAATAAATAAATAAATAAATAATAAACAAAAAAACCTTCACACATGCACCATTTAGAGCTTTGTATCAGTTTGGTACACTATCTTTATTTTTAAGTAGGTTTTTAAAAGTAGTGTTTCCTTTTGAATCCACATTATCTTTTTTTAATCTATATTTGTGGCTTTATTTTCTTTTTTACTCTTCACTATAATTTGATCTTTAAATTTCCTATTATCTCTAATGTGTTTGGATCTTTTATTTTTATTTCTTTATATTATACTTGAACTGTTCAGATTCCTGTTTTCTTTTTTTATATTTTATGCTTTATTTTGTTAATTGTAATTTTTAACCAAGAACTTCAGCTTGCAATTAACTTTTTATCTTTGTTTTGCTATGGGTCTAATTTACATCTTCCTTTAATTTTGTTTATTTTAATTTTATAACTTGCTTTTATAATTATGGCAGGAAGTCTGGTCTTTAGAGGATGGGGAACAGCTCCATAATAAGTGGAACACTTGTCGACCTTTCTCCCCAGCCAGCTCTGCAGGTGTCATCTCAATAAAGGTCATATTCTACTCAATTCTGTTTTTCTGTTTTTTAAAAAAAATATTTATTTTTTTATTATTGGTGCATTGTAATAATACATCTTTGTTAGGTACAAGCTGGTAGAGGCATATATGCACACATTTCTCATTTAACCCCTTCCCCAATTCCCACCCCATTCCCTCCCCCTCTCTCCTCCTCAAGTTCAGTGATTGACTTTGATATGTTTGTGAAAGTACATCATGTGCATTAGGGTGTCCCCCCACCCATCACCATCAGTTAAGTCACCTTCTTTGCCCATCTAAGGTTTCTCCTTCTTCACCTAGAATCCCTCTTATGACCTACTTTCTCCCTAGTTTCCACATATTGGGGAGAGCATCTGATTTCTTACTTTTTGTGACTGATCTCACTTAACATAATGTTTTCCAGTTCCATCCATTTTCCTGCAAAGGACATGATTTTGTTCTTCTTTATGGTTGAGTAAAATTCCACTGTGTACATATCCCATAGTTTTGTAACCCATTCATCTGTTGATGGACATCTTGGCTGGTTTCATAGTTTGGCAACTGTGAATTGTGCAGCTATAAATATAGATACACATGCATTGGTCTGATAGTTTGGTTTCCATTCTTTTGGGTAGATACCTAGACGTGATATTGCTGGATCATATGGTAGGTTCATTCCTAATTCACCTGAGTATCCTCTGTACTGTTTTCCAAAGTGGTTGCACTAATTTGCAATCTCACCAATAATCCCTCACCAGCATTTGTTGTTATTTGTGTTCTTGATGATTGCCATTATAATTGGAGTTAAGTGAAATCTCAGGGTAGTTTTGATTTGCATCTCTCTGATTGCTAATGATGTTGAACATTTCCTCATACATTTATTGGCCATTTGTATTTCTTCTTTTGTGAGGTATCTATTTAGATCATTTGCCCATTTTTTGATTGTGTTATTTGTTTTCTTAGCTGTGAGTTTCATGAGCTCTCTGTATATTCTAGATATTAGTCCTTTATCGGAGAAGTAGCTGGCAAAATTTTTCTCCCACTCTGTGGGCTCTCTGTTGAGGTTCTTGATAGTTTTCTTTGCTGCACAGAAGCTCTTCAGTTTAATAAAACCCCATGTATTGATCTTCCTTTGAGTTGCTTGTGCCTTTGGGGTCTTGTTGAGAAAGTTTCTACCTGTACCTATGTGTTGAAGTGTTAGGCCTATGCCCTCTTCAAGTAGCTGCAAGGTCTCTGGCCTGACTTTCAGGTCTTTGATCCATCTTGAATTGACTCTAGTGCAGGGTGAGAAAGTGGGGTTTATTTCTATTTTTCTGCATATGGTTAACCATTTGTAGAAGAGACTATCTTTTTTCCAGTGTATGCTTTTGTCTCCTTTGTCAAAAATCAATTGACTCTAACTGTGTGGGTTTGTTTCTGAGTCTTTATTCAGCTTCATTGGTCTATGTGTCTGTTTTTGTGCCAATACCATGCTGTTTTTATTACTGTGGCTTTGTAGTATAGTTTGAAGTCAGGTATTGTGAAGCCTACTGCATGCTTCTTGTTTCTGAGAACTACTTTGGCTATTCTGGATTTATTGTTGTTCCAAATGAATTTAAGGATTGATTTTTCTATGTCTCTGATAAATGACCTTTGTAATTTAATGGGTATTGCATTGAATCTGTAGATCACTTTTGGAAGAATGGCCATTTTGATGATGTTTATTCTGCCTGTCCAAGAGCATGGGAGATCTTTCCATCTTCTAAGGTCTTGTTCAATTTCTTTTTTCAACTTTTTATAGTTTTCCTCCTTGGTTAGGTTTATCCCTAAGTATTTTATT
>PVLC010044037.1:0-12297 GCA_004027655.1 Graphiurus murinus
GCGGTACTGGGGATTGAACTCAGGGGCATTCTACCTCCGAGCTATACCCCCAGCCCTATTTTTTATTCTTTATTTTGAAACCGAGTCTCACTAAGTTGCGGAGTGCCTCACTAGGTAGCTGAGGCTGGCCGCGAACCCGGATCCTCCGGTCTCAGTCTCCCGAATGCTGGGATTACAAGCGTGCGCCACCACGCCCGGCTTTTTTTTTTCTTTTTCATTACTCTTGAAATCACTGTTATCAGAGGCTTATAGGAGAATTGAGTAAAATAGGTGCTAAAATATCCAGAATCTCATAAGTAGAATATATGCCTATGAAAATTCTAGTGATGTCTCAATATATAGCACTGTAAATTAGAAATAAAATTTTCAAAATAAAGACTTTTAACATCAATAAACTAAGACATTGATATTCTACAACCTTGTTTAATCGTATCTCTTTAGTTGATTGTCTCTCTGAAAGCTTAAATTCTGCTTAATTATCTCACATAACTAACATCCCTCACCCAGTTCTTTGCACAAGTTTGAGGTTTAAAAATACTTAGTGAAAGGCAGGTCTGGTGGTGCACACTTATAATCCCAGTACTTGGAAGACTGAGACTGGAGGATCACAGGTTTGTAGCCAGCCTCAGCTACTTACTTAGTGAGGCCCTGTTTAAAGAATAAAAAATAGGGATGGAGATGTAGCTTGTACAGAGAATGCCCCTGGGTTCAGTTCGCAGTACAAAAACATTACTTAGCTAAATTGTTCTTAGTAATTTATGATTATAATATTATAAGACCAAATATGAGATATTCATGCATGATATTAAGAGTCAATTCAAGATGGATCAAAGACCTGGCAATTAGACCAGAGACCTTGCAGCTACTTCAGGAGGACATAGTTCTAACACTTCAACACATAGGCACAGATAAAAGTTTTCTCAACAAGACACCAAAGGTACAAGAAATTAAAAGAAGGATCAATATGTGGGATTGCATTAAACTGAACAGCTTCCAGGCAGCAAAGGAAACTATCAAGAACCTCAACAGAGTCGACAAAATTTTTGCCAGTTACTTCTCCGATAAAGGACTACTATCTAGAATATACAGAAAACTCAAGAAACTCACCACTAAAAAAACAAGTAACCCAATCAAAAAATGGGCAAATAAAGTAAACAGACACTTTACAAAAGAAGAAATACAAATGGCCAATAAATATATAAAAAATGTTCAATATCATTAGCAATCAAAGAGATGCAAATCAAAACTATCCTGAGATTTTACCTAACATGAATTAGAATGGTAATCATTAAAACACACACACAATAATAAATGCTGGCAAGGATGTGGAGAAGTGGGGACCCTAATACATCGTTGGTAGGATTGCAAATTAGTGCAACCACTTTGGAAAACAGTATGGAGGATCTTCAGACGAATGGGAATGAACCGACCATATGATCCAGCAATACCACTTCTGGGTATCTACCCAAAAGAACGGAAACCAAACTATCAGACCAATGCATGTGTATCTATGTTTATAGCTGCAGAATTCACAATAGCCAAACTATGGAAACAGTCAAGATGTCCATCAACAGATGAATGGATTAAAAAACTATAGGATATGTACACAATGGAATTTTACTCAGCCATAAAGAAGAACAAAATCGTGTTATTTGCAGGGAAATGGATTCGACTGGAAAACATTATGTTAAGTGAGATTAGTCAGTCATGAAGAGTAAAAAAGCATATGTTCTCCCTGATATGTGGAAGCTAGGGAGAAAATGGGTCTTAGGAGGGACTTCAGTCAAAGAAGGAGAAACCTTAGATAAATAAAGTAGGTGACCTAACTGAGGGAGATGGGAGTGGGGAAGAGGGAAATACCCTAATGCACATGATACACAATCACTAACATATCAAAGTCAATCACTAAGCTGAACATGAGAAAGAGGGAATGGGGTGGGAACTGGGGAAGGGCTAAATGAATGATGTGTGCATGTATGCCTCTACCATCCTGTAACTCAGTAAGATGTATGATTATAATGCACCAATTATAAAAATTTGTGTGGTATAAAGAAAAAAGTCAGGTTGTTCACTAATTCATTGGCTATAGCTTATCAGAAGAAAGAATGATGCCCAAACAAGGGTTTCTAAAATTCCACAAAACACTTACTGTGCCTGAAATAAATCTATACCAGAAACAAAACTTGAGATTTATTCTCACTCACTGAAGAACAATCTAGGTAATTAGCTCCTCATAAACCTTTTAAACACAAAGAAAAATAAATAAATAAAAGAACTCCTGGCATTTTGTCTTCAAAGTAAATTTAGCAAAGTAGGCTTTTTGGAAGTTGAGCTAAATGAATTCTACTCTACTTCAGCTGTGCTGTGGGTGAAATGGAAAAGCTGCTATCTGAAAGGAGGTCAAGTTCATAGCTGGCCCAAAGCAACTGTTCTCAAAAATTTCAGAGTTTTATTCCCGCACCTGCAATTTGATAGCACCAGAACTGCTGCCCGCCCTCCCCAGCTGTCCTGTCTATCAGATGCCGAGAAGTAGCTTGTTACTACAGCATATCTGAAAGGTAGCCCAAGACAATGCAGGAAACTCATTACATATTTGATTCTGATTCACATCATTTTGTGCCCACCAGCACAATGTGTTATATTTAGACAGCTATGGTATATAGAAAGATGGTTCTGGAACATGTAATGCCTCACAATTCATGACCACATAACGTTGTAATACAGCCCAGTTGTTAGCATTCAAGACGCCTTCAGCAGGGCATGTGCTGTACTTGGTGATTAATAGACTGTGAATTCTGAGGAATAAACTCAGGAGATACTAAATGGCTAAATCATTCATCTTGTGAAAACTAAATATTTTTCGTTACAAAAGTCTGGTAAAGAATGACAGAAATCTGAGAGTCTAGGAGTATCTGTATTGTTCACATCAAAAACATTCACCAAGGTCTATTTGTCTAGCATGAATGACCAGTGTATGGTAGTGACCCCTACTGTCCTAAAAGGCACACAGTGCTCTATGAGAAAGAAAATCTGCTTTCAGTATTTATGATGGATATCCATTAGTCAACGTGCTGCTGAGTTAATCACACACCCTTTATGACCTTCCACTTGCCTAATTGTTTTTACGCTGGTCTCTTTGCCTCACCCTGGACATCCAGATTACTTAGATGCTAATATACTTGGATTTGCTTTTACGTTTGACTTTATTGGCTCTCTTCTTGATATGAGAGACATAAAATTATTCAGTTTCATTTTCTACTTTGTTGATTGACTTGTTTTTTCTCCTTCCCTAATTTTTCCTTCTTTTTTTCCAAGAAATGGGGACATCTAAAAAGTGGGGACCTTCTTCAAATGCTATAATATCCTTCGTCCTTCATTCTGATTTCCTTCTGGATAATATTGGTTAATAAAATTACTTAAGACTTGAAACTTTTTCATCCTCCATGCCCATTTTGCCATTTTTCAGGGTTTTTTTTATTTGTTTGTTTGTTTTATTTATTCCAGAAATCGCAAGGAACTTTCCTTTGACATGGAATTACTCAAACATCTGAATTTAGTTAACTGGAGATTTTTCAATATTATTTTTCTCTCTGGCTTTTCTCACCCATAATGACTCCAATACATGAGATACTGGTATTTTAGAACCTTCATTTTCCTGTGATACAAGGTCCAAAAAATGTCCACTTCCTGTGCTGAGGAAATGCATTCTCTCTCTGTTTGTTCTATATTTGGCTTTTGCTCTTCCTTGGCTATGTTTTTTTGTTTTTTTTTTTTTTCTCTCTCTCTCTCTCTCTCTCTCTCTCTCTCTCTCTCTCTCTCTCTCTCTGTTACACTGAAGCCTGGTGATGAGAGGGAGAGAAAAGAGGGTGAGGAAGACTGTCAAAGTAGAAATAAAAAGAGTAGTATAAAGTGAGATAGCACACATCTGAAGCTTGTGATATCAAAACTATTTCCAGTTTGTACACTGAATAAAAACATTTTTTCACTGTATAAAATTCTAGCTTTTGGAAGGAGAGTCTGTCCACTTTGAACACCACTTGAGAAAGTTTTTTCCACTGTGCATACATTTCTGCATCTGTGACAATTCCCCTGCAGCATGTGAAATCATGTCGACTTCTTTCCACCTAGATACAAAGCTTTTGGTAGACCACTTTATTACATTTACATTCAGACCACACCTACATGAGATTAGTTCACAATAACTGTGTATGGAATCATGGCTAGCAATGAATTATTAAAATGTATTCCCTTCCCTGGCTCATATTAAAAAGCCCCAAATGTTACTATTTACGTATTTGTACAACTTCATTTGGATTCTCTTGAAATGAGAAAAGTATAAAGAAATGCTGTGGTATGTTCTCATTTGAGAGAAATCAGAAATGTAACACTAAGGGACCTTTTTAAATAGAAATTGCCAGAGCACCAGCTAATTACCTACTTTGCCTCCCATGGAGTGTCATATTGCTGTATTATTTTACTTCTCATTTATTACAAAAATGGCATGTAAATGGTTCACTTTTGATAATTGCATGCATGTAGTCTCTCTCTCTCTCTCTCTCTCTCTCTCTCACACACACACACACACACACACACACACACACCTTTGCAAAATTTCTGTCTAAAATAGAAAAAGTGCCTTCACAAAGAGTACAGTGAATTTATTTATTTACAAACTTCTGTGTTGAATTTCAGTGTGCTTAGTCAATCCTGTTAACTTTTGCCCTAGAGGAAAGCTGCCAATATAAACCTTCATGAATTGATTCAATGTCAATAGTCAGACGCTGAGGCCTTCTCTCTATATGTGAGAGAACATGAAGGTCTTTCATAGCTGACTTAAAAAGTCAGATTTCTATGCATTAATTTGCTATCTCAGAAAAAAATATTTATTTGCATTAAATGTCAGATGATCAAGTAGCATTTCAAATATAATCTGATTTATATAACTCCTGAGATATTTAAGATTTCAGTCTTATACCAGCAGAGCAAGCCTTGATTTAAAATGATCTTAGAGTGTTGGTTTAATTACCATTTACAGATTTGGAAAATATAGAACAACATATTCTTAGACAGTTTGGCACTAAAAGTATGAGTCGTTATTTTAGCAGGTAAACATACTCAAACACAATTTTGCTATCCTTTGAAGAACGTCATGGTCCCTTGCAGAACTGCTGGCAGTCTTTCATGGTGTGGTCAGAGGAGGGGAACAGTGACACTCCTGCTTTCTTGTGTTGTTCAGCTATTCGATGGTGTGACCCAGACAACTGACAGTAAGAACCTAGAAGAAGAACGCTTTGTTTGGGTTCCTAGTCTCAGAGGTTCAGTCCACAGTCAGCCAGCTCCACTGCTCTGGGCCTGAAGTGAGGCTGACTGTCATGGCAGAAGGGCATGGTAGAGGAAAGCTGCTCTGCTCACCGCAACTGGGAAGCGGAGAGATACAGTTCCCAAGGATATTCTTCTACTGACCTACTTCCACCAAACATGGCCAACCTGCCAATATTTGCCACGCAGAAGTCCATTTAGGTTACTCATCCATCAAATAGATCCATCAAATTCACTGACAAGGTGAGAGTCCTCATGATCCCATCACTGCCGAGAAGCCCCACCTCTGGACATCGATGCCTTGGGGACCATGCTGTCAACACATGAATTTCTGTGGCACATTCCAGATCCAAACAACACTTCTCCTCAGTGTGCTTCTCTGTCATTAGCACTATCCCCTGTATACAACTATCTGTCATGTTGCCATTGATGGCAGCAATTTTATTTTGGAAAAGATGCTTATAGAGATTAACTTCTGAAATCCTGATATGCAAGGTCAGGAAGCCTCTATAATTCATGGGGGAAAAATGAAGAGAGTGAGCATAGTCTTCATAAAGGACAATTGTTAACAATATTTCTGTCAATGTGTCAAAACACTCAAAGATAGACTGAGATCATGTTCCAATGCTGTAGGTAAGCAGAGGTACTTCACTTCTTACCTCTCATTTTTCTATCATTATGATGCCATTTGGACACATTTGCTACATACAACTACATAATGTTAGATTTAAAGTCGACATTGATCCACTTATATCTTTTGTGAAACAACAAGGGCAGCAATTGCCTACAGAAGCAGTAGTATCAGGACTCAGAGAGACTAGGCAGGGAGGAGCTGAAAATCCAGGAAGGAGGGGGGTGGGGCACTCACCTGTCAATCTGCTTGATGACTTCATCCAGGTTGAGCTGGATTTTTCTGTTAGTATTTTAATTTATAAAATGACTGAATTATCCTCAAATTTAAGTAAAATTTCATAAATTATTTCATCACACATCACATAGATTGGTATCCATTAAACAGCTGGGAGTTGATTTCATATTTTTGTTGGCTTTTAATCAGACTATAGGTGACATTAGACAGCCTGCAATAATATACAATGCTTCATTCAAAGTGCTTCATGAAGCCGGGTGTGGTGGCGCATGCTTGTAATCCCAGCATTTGGGAGGCTGAGACCGGAGAATCCGGGTTCAAGGCCAGCCTCAGCTACCTAGTGAGGAACTCTGTAACTTAGTGAGACCCTGTTTCAAAAATAAAAGGATAAAAATAGGACTGGGGGTATAGCTCGGAGGTAGAATGCCCCTGAGTTCAATCCCCAGTACTGCAAAAAAACAAACAACAAAACAAAACAACAACAACAAAAAAAAAATAAAGTGCTTCATGTTTAAAGTTATTTTAGATATAGCAATATCTTAATTTGCGTAAATTAGTAAGAACTCAATGTAAGCCATCAAATTGAGAGGAGTTTTAAGAGACAATACTGAAAAATCATAAAGAAAAATCATTTCACATAGGTAATAAAATCACTATTTATTAAATACATGCTACATGTCAAAGGCATTATTTGCAATAGATTATGACTAAACTTTATGCCAATTTGGTAAAGTCTGTCTTATTATCTTCATTTTACAATTGAACAAATTGAGACTAAGGAAGTTTTCCTAATGGATCAGTTTTACTCAGCTAATATGAGGAATCTTGCAATTGAAGACCAACTTCGTTTGTATTGGAAAGCTATGTGTTTTATACTTTAAAGTTTTTCTTCCCACAAATTGACTTTCAGAAAAAATGTACCAAAGACTTGTTATATTTAAGACCAGAGAATGAGCATTATACAAGATCAGGGAATCTATTTCCTGAGAGCCACAGACATTCCATCTACAGAAATAAAAAAGAGCAAGAATAAACAAAAGGAAACACAAATAATTGACTTGAGGGGGGAAAAAGTAGAGAATAAAAATACAGAATTACTGATCAGGAACCATGAATTCTAATTCTGAATCACAGACTGTTTCAGGAAGGAAGTTTCATTAGAGCTCACTGTAAAATAAAATGAACATTTCTGTGAGTACAGAGGGGTGGAGAGGTCATTCTTTGTTGCAGAACATTTGTGAGTTAATGCACGAAGGCAGTAAAATTTAGAGCATACAAAGGGCAGACCTGTGATAGTTTGGCATGGGAATAAATACGTGATAAGAATAGAGAATAGGAAGAAAGTATATAACCAGATTTTCTATGTTCAGAGATGGTCACCTTTAGGACAATGGACTTTCCTTCATCTATATGACTGTTCAATGTGATCTAAGCAATGATTTTATTTATTTTTGAATGAATAGTTTTGGCTCTGTCCCATGGTTTTCTCTGATGATTAGCAGCTTCAAGCATTTGCCATATACCCTGACTGGGGCTTGAGAAGGACCTATAGTAATGAAAATGTAGCAAAATTCTGTAAAATGCATCCAGAGGACGTGGAAATGACAACATCCCCACTGCTTTCACATAGATAACCTGAGCTGCACTTTAGGAGAAAGGTAGGTGTTCTGGTCAGCATTCTTGCAGCCATGTTCTGAAAGACCTGACAATGTAGCTTAGAGGAAAGAGACGTATTTTATTAGGGTTTTGGGCTCAGTTCAGGTGTGAATGGGGACCATGGGTCTCAGGGCGTGGCGGTGGGAGGTGGAGAAAGGAAGAACACATGGGCTGTGCTCCTCACCTCACAGAGGGCAGAAGCCAGGGAGAGGGAGCAGGAACCAAACCTAATCCCTACGGCTGCACCCCCAGGGATCCATCTCCTCCAGCCACACACTACTGGCCTAGGCATCGTCCCAGATAAATCCATTACATAATCCATCCTAATGTATTTATCTACTACTGGGAATACAACCTTCGTGACTCAACTATATCAACCCTGAATATTCTCTTTAGGGGAATTTTAGATCTACTTACAACAGTATGGCTGCTGTATAAGTAGACTTTAAGAAGGGTAGTGGTGGCATCCACCTGAAATCCTAGTACTTGGGAGGCTGAGACAGAAAGATGGCAGGTTCGAGGACAATCTCAGCAACTTAGGGAGACTGAATTTTATTTATTTGTTTATTTATTTATTTATTTGTTTGTTTGTTTGTTTGTTTATTCATTTATTTTTGCAGTACTGGGGATTGAACTCAGGAGGGGCATTCTACCTCCAAGCTACAACCCCCATCCTATTATTTTTTTATTATTCTTTATTTTGAAACAGGGTCTCACTAAGTTGTGGAGGGCCTCACTAAGTAGCTGAGGCTGGCCTCGAACCCAGATCCTCCAGTCTCAGCCTCCCAAATGCTGGGATTACAAGCGTGTGCCACCACATCCAGCTTCAAAGTGAAATTTTTTAAAAAAGGGCTGAAGTAGTCTACTCAGAAGTAGACTGTCACTGGGTTCAATCCCCAGTTTAAAAATAAAAAAAAGAATGAGAATAACAATAAGAATAAGAAGATGAAGAAGAAGAAAAAGAAAAAGGAGTAAGAGAAGGAGGAGGAGGAGGAGGAGGCAGAAGACGAAGAGGATAGTTAGGAGGCAAGTTCAGTATTACGGGGTCTATTTTTAAAATGATGTCATGGTCTAGACTAGCAGCACCAGGAATGGACAATATACGACTGATTCAAAACACCTGCAGAGCAGATTCAACAGGATATTTTTGTTAGTATATTAAGGGAATAAACAAAATAAATGTATCTTATTCAGAAGAGTCTTAAAAGGAAAAGAAGCATACATGTTAACCCTATAAACAAGTTTCGATTTTTTGAGGTTAGCATGGAGTTTATCAGTTCCTCTTAATTTTATCATACTGAATATGGCAATTAACACAGTGTGGTGCTTGGTGACCCCTAGGACTTAAAATTCTGATTTTGAAATAAACAAGCAGTTCTGGCTCCTTGGGGCCCGGCTTTGGAGTTTAGGGCACACTACTTTCAACATTATCAGTTCTTTCATGTGATTTTCAGTTTTACAGGAATATGGCAAAAACAGAAGCATTTGGTAGATATTTCCCCTAAAGATCTTGTTTCCAAGTAGCACAGATGCAGTGACTTCTGAAGAGAATGTAGAGTCTTTTTGTAAACAAATGTGAATTTGGTGTTTCTTTAGTAGAATTATGCACCATAAATATATAAAATGTCTTTCCCTCCAATAACTCTATTTAAAGCTTTTTTTCCCTTTTGTGGTACTGGGGTTTGAACTGAGAGGCATTCTACCTCTGAACTACAACCTCATCTTCCCACCCCCTGCCCTTTTTACTTTTTGCTTTGAAATAGGATCTAAAGTGCTGAGGCCGGTCTTGAAACTCCTGTCTTAGCCTCCCAAGTACTAGGATTGCAGGTGTGCACCATCATGCCTGGCTTATTTTGCATATAATGCTTGTCAAAGAAAATTAAGAGTAGAGGTCATGTAACTTTTGTGAAGGCTAGAGTTCCTTTTCGTTCCTATTTTCTCTTTCCATAGTGATGGCGTAGCTGGCCCCTGGAGAAGGAGAGCCAATTTAAAGAGAAATAATTTCCAATATAAGTTAATTCCAATATAAAATAATTTATAAAAAAAATTTACTTTTTATAAAGGAAAGCAACTATCCTGAGCTTGGTACAGTGGATAGTTGATACAACTGAATAGTTTTTTGACATTTTGTGTTATTTGAGGCTTAATAATCCATATTCTTGGAAACATATGTTCATATAATCTGATTATCTTTATCCTGAGGGTCATGGGACCTGATTGCTCCTTATGTGAGTGAGCAGTGTTTCCTTTGAGGACAGTAGATGTTCTCACTGTCAAATCCAGGACAAGGGTCAACTATATAAGAGGAAATGAAGTTAACTCAAACCAAATAGGGAAAATTCTTTCCTTTTTTCTCTTTCTGGGCCTTTGGGAAAATTATGCCTGTGTACAACAACACAGAAATGTGTTTGAGTAATTCTGAGAGTGGAAGCCCCTTTGTTTCCACTAAATGAAGGCAGACTTGGAGCGAGGCAGATACCTTTGCAACTCTTTGGGAACTTGTAGGTCAGACTCGTGTTTGCAAACATTAGAACACAGAGGTAATTAATCCTCCTAGCTCTTGAAATGTATTATTTTGCTTTTGAATTATTCTGTTCTTTTGACTTATTTGTTAAAGCTTGTTAAAAAATGTGGACTTGCTCAGTTGTGACATGGAAGGTTACGGAGGGTCCTTGGAAGGAGTGAGCAAGGACAGGCAGCTTCCTGAGGTTACCATGTGAAGAAGACTATGCGCAGTGGATGGTTGTCTCGAGCTGATCCATCAAGAGAAGCTGCAGGAAGATAGAATTCAAGATAAAGAAATGGAAAGACTGTTTATACCGTTATCATATAGCAAAACCCTGGAGGAGGATGAGCAACTGGAAAATAACTTCCAGAGACTGTGTATAAATCCTCAAGTCAAGTATATATACAAAAAGGTAAATCTACAGCTTTCGCTGTAAAGAAGGCACTTACTTCTGAAATATAACCTGCAACCATAATCCAGATAAAGCAGAACATCTTCTTTGGCAAATCTATAAAGCAAGAAAACTCAATTTCTCATTTAAAACTTAACCAATATAGGCTTTAATTTAGTGAACTAACCCAACATGTTCATAACTTTTATCTTTTTGCAGCAACTTACAGCTTAAAGTTTAGAGAAATTTGAGTTATAAAATAAAAATCATGGAGTTAGGAGGGTCATAGTTTGAAACCAGCCTCAGCAATTTAGTGAGACTTTCAGCAATGAGAGACCATTTCCAAATAAAAATGAAATAGGCCTGGGGTGTAACTGAGAGGTAGAATGACCCTTGATTCAATCCCCAATGCCACAAAATGAATAATAACTAATAAATAAATAAATAAATTAGTTAATTAATTAAACAGGAATGGGGTGTAGCTTGGAGATAGAATGCCTCTAATTTAATCCCCAGTACCATGAAAAAATAAATACAAATAAAAAAAATCAATGCTTCAGGTATATATTAACACTTTTTTTCTTTTTTTCTACTGCATGTGACATATGTGTGTCATTGTTTGCTGGAGATGAAGGACTGTGGTTTTGCTCTGAACATTTTCTCTCCCTCTAGTAATAGTTCAACATTTAAATGGGACTCTCACTGGTCTGGCCTAAGCCCTAGCCCAATGTCTTGGCTGGTATAAAATTAGACCACCAGATGACTTTTGAGAAATTTGAGGTTTGTAAAACAAAATAAAAACATCATAGCCTGAATAGAGTCACAACCTTAGCAACCTGGAGAAAAATCTCCTGAATTGTGGCTTCAGAGATATTTGGGACTACGTTTGCACATGCTTGGTCACAAGGTTATTTCTTGTTAATGAAGGATTCACTGGTATTTCTTTCTTTTTCATTTTTCATTCTTTCTTTTGTGTTTTTTTTTTATTTTGAGCAATCTGAGTTTACAGGGAACTTACTTGCTTATCATAACTTCCTACCAATTTAAGCCTATCATAGAATTCAATGTACTATTTAATCTCATGAAAGCATTTAAGTTCGTGTTTGTTTTGCTGAGCAAATCATACAGTGTTTATGAGTGTAAATACACTCATTTATTTATTTATTTATTTTATTTTATTTATTTTTGTATATGTACATTTTTGTTAGGTACAGATTGATAAAGACAAATGTGCACACATTTCTCATCTGACCCTTTCCCCAATTCCCACCCCGCTCCCTCACCTTCCCTCCCTCTCAAGTTCAGTTCAGTGAGTGATCTTGTTATAATTGTGTAAGTACATCATGTGCCTTAGGATGCTCCCCCCCAACCCCCCGTCCATTCCCTTCAGTTAAATCAACTTCTTTGCTTATCGAGGATCTCTCCTTTTCATCTGGAGACCCTCTTATGCCCCATCTTCTCCCTAGCATCCGCATATTAGGGAGAACATATGCTTCTTTACTCTTTGTGACTGGCTAATCTCACTTAACATAATGTTTTCCAGTTGCATCCATTTCC
>PVLC010044038.1:0-12317 GCA_004027655.1 Graphiurus murinus
TTTTTTTTTTTTTTTTTTTTTTTTTTTTTTTTTTTTGCGGTACTGGGGATTGAACTCAGGGGCATTCTACCTCCGAGCTACACCCCCAGGCCTATTTTTTATTCTTTATTTTGAAACCGAGTCTCACTAAGTTGCGGAGTGCCTCACTAGGTAGCTGAGGCTGGCCGCGAAATAGGTTATAATTTTTATGCTTTGTGTATCAGTTTAAAATAAACTTAATCTAAAATTAAAAATATGTAAAATATATACTAGTTCAGGCATTGATGTGCACTATGGAGAAAAGTCAATGAGGAAAGAGGCTAGGATGGAGTTGGGACATGTGATTGTAATTTGAAATGGCACGGTCAGGACAGGCTCACTGAGAAACCAACTTGTGAGCAAAGATCTGATGAAAGAGAGAAAATGCACCATGCACATAACCAGGAAAGAATGTTCTAGAAAGAAAGGACAATAGGTACAGAGACGCTGAGCTGGAAGCACGTGCTGCAGGCTGGAGGAGCTGAGGACCCTGAGTGACTGGAGTAGCGAAGGGCAAAGTAGGATGAGAAGGGATTGCAGAGACAACAAGAGCCGGGTGGTGTGGGGCCTGGGGACCAGGGCTGGAGAGGGGAATCCAGGGGGGAAACTGACTGACAGGAGACATGGCCAGCAGGACCACACAGCGACCTGGGCAGGAAATACCTAGGCTTCTCCCACCCGCCCATCTCCCTGGCCACTCCTTTTGGCCAAGCTCAACCAGAAGCCAGAGGGTGGGGGAGTCTGATGATGCTTTTCCTGTAGGCCGGACCTGAGGCGCAGCAGAGTGCAGAGGGTACAGCATGGACCTCGAGAGCCAATGAAAGGCCCCAGTGGAAGCCCGGGAACACACAGTGTGAGGCCCAAACTAGTGCCCAGCAAATGCTGCCTAGCTCTCTGGGCCTTTGCCTAGTAATCCCTGGACATCTATTTGGTTTCTCCAGTGTGTCTACCCGGCCTTGTGTCTAAATCCCACCCCCCAGAAGGCATCTGCCCCATCTTCAATCCCCTTTCCCCATTTGGTTGGGCTCCTGTGATTGTCTAGAAAGTGCACATCTGAACCACTGACATTCTGAGGAAAGAACTCTCTCTGTGCTGAGGTTGACCCCTCCCACATTCACAGTGAGCTGCCAAGGGAAGTAACATCTTCCCTCCCCAGGGAGAGCAGGTGCCTCCACGATTAAGGAGCACCTTGGAGAGGGTGGGAACATCGAGCTCCATGATAATTGGCCCGTTCTTCCATCGGTCCCTTTACAAGGCTTGGAATTTATAAAGCCACTGTTGGAGTTTATGCAAAAGCTCTCGCTTTTAATTAAGTGGCCTAGTTTCAGTAAACAGTGTGACAGGGACGAATCTATCAGTGGGGACTGATGTTATGAGCGGAAGAGCTGCCAGACCTGGTGGAAATGCAGCCCCCATATGGCAGGACTAGGAGGGAGCTGCTTTGGCAGGAGGCTGCCATTTCCATGATCGCAGACCAAACAAAGGCCTCCAGACGCAACCCTGACTGGAAAGGAGCCAGGATGTGCCTGCTTCCAAGGAGGAGAGCTTCAGCCCCCAGACTGCCTTGGGGCGCCTTGAGCTGAGAACTGGCGCTGTTGAAAGGGGCCCGGGGACTATCCTCCCAGCTGCAGGGCCTGGGTCCAAAGCGGGGGCTCATGTGGTGTGATTTCCACCACGCTCCTCAGAGAAATGAGAAACATGACAACAAAGTGAGGTTTTTAAACAGCTTAAATAATTCAATTTAATAGCCATTTAAATTTTGTATTATTATAAATTGGATTATTTCTTCTTTTTTGCTTGTGAAAATTGCTTTTTCTTTAACAAGAGATGGCTATAGAACACAGGAACACAGTATGTTATTTTTGTTGTTTGTTTTTAAACATATTTAGTGCCTGCTGTGGTTTGGATTCGGTTTGAGCGTGTCCTCTAAAAGTCCGTGTGCTGAAAGCTTGGTCATCAGTGTGGTGATGCTGAGACAGTTGGAACCTTTAAGAGGCGGCTCTGGTGGGAGGAAACGAGGTTACGGGTGTGCTGGCCTCATGGAGTGGGGTGTTCACAAGAGTGAGTTGTTAGAATGTGACACCACCCCCCACTCTTGGACCCTTCTGCACATGGACAGTCCCTGCCATGTTAGGACATAGCCAGGAGGACCTCACCAGAGCTGGCACCATGCTCATTGGATTTTAGACCAGAATCCTGAGCCAAAAAAACCCTCTTTTTTTAACACACCACCCAGCATAATATATTATGTTATAGCAATACAAGGCAATCTAAGACACATTATAAATGTATCTTCAGGATACAATGTCCTAACTTGAACTCCATGCCTTCCTCTCCACATGCATACCATACATGGTCTTCTCTAATATTTCAAACAATATTATTGGTTCATGGAATCCCAACGACTGGCAACTCGTGGTTTAGTGACTTAGTCAAAATGGCCATGCTTGGATAGAGAAGCTGAGATTTAAAACAAGTCCAGCAAAGGTGGTTTAAAATGCTGTCTTTCCATAAACTTGCAACTTAGCAGTGTAGGGTGTGGGGAGATAGAAGCTTCCTCCAAGCAGATCACTTGCCTGGCACTCTGGATACAGCATGATGGAAATGTCTCCACTCTGCTTGGTGGCGCAGGGTGGAGCAGGGTAGCAGTGGGGAACAGAGCAGTCCCAGTCCAACATCTCACACTTCTAAAACGAGAACCCTTTACTAAAGTAACAGCACGATTAATTAACTCATCTCCACAGAAGAATCAAGCTGTTTCCCCTCTAGCTGTCTTTCTCCCTAACATCCAAGGGTTCAGGTGGTGTCACATCTTCAGCTCACATTTTAAGGTACATGTTTTACTGTCCCAGAAGATGGTCCAGAGATTTGAAGCCAGGCAAGCCCACTGGCCTGGCCACTTAGCCGGTGGTAACTTGTTACCTAAGTTCTCTGGTTCCCAATTCCTGGTTATTTACTTGCTCTTCACCCTAGTAAAGCACCGTATGATCCAGGTGTGTTGGCACACATCTATAATCCCAGTACTTGGGAGGCTGAGATAGGAGGATCACAGGTTTGAGGCCTGCCTTCAGCAATTTCGCAAAACCCCCAGCAACTTAGTGAGATCCTGTTTTAAAATGAAAAATAAAAAATGGTGAGGCTGTAGATCAGAGGTAGAATGCCTCTGGTTCAACCTCCAGTACAAAAACAAAACAAACAAACAAAAAACCAAACAGCATATGGAGAGCAGCACTCTATCATCAAATAGAAGTGGTATATATTGGCTGAACGTGGTGGCATACACCTGAAAACCCAATACTTGGGAGGGAGGCTGAGATAGGAGGAATACAGGTTCAAGGATAGTCTCAGCAATTTTGTGAGGCCCTGTTTCAAAATTAAAAAAATAAATAAATAAAAAGGACCGAGGGTGTAGCTTGGAGGTAGAATGCCCCTGAATTGAATCCCCAGTACCAGAAAAAAAAAAACAAAAAAACAAGTTCTATATGGGCAGAGACTATGCCAATTGGGTTTATATCTGTAGTACCTAACATAGAATCGGGCATATAGTTAACACCCAGATACATAATAAATGAATCTCATTCTAGAAAGACTTTCAAATCAAGCCCCAGTTCTTTCTTTATGGAATGTAGGAAACAGTGATACTTCCCCCATAGGATGCTAGAAGGCTTTGAAAAATTATGGCCACAGAAATGCCTGGAATCTATCAGTTCCCTGCCACCCAGGCACCAATGATGTTGACAGGGACAGTTTCAACATGATCAGGGAAGAAGATCTCCCATGACCCACTCCTAGGAGACAGCTGTGCTGCAGGATTCATGGAAATCTAGAAAGGCCCAAGCATGGCCCTACAGAGGCTCACAGAGCAGCTCTCTCAGACAATAAATTAAAGGGCATGCACCGACCGCATCTTTGCTCTCCCAGGCCAGGCAGCCTGACTCAGGTGTCTTTCCTCCCAGGAGACACTTCCACCAAGTTGGTATTTGTGTCACACAGGGAGATTTCAAAATGCTGTATTTGGAAACATGAATGTGTAATGTCTCCCTGGAAATCTACACCTTCTCAGTGAAAGATACAAGTGCAGTCCAAGACAGACATGTTTAATTAGTGAGCAAACTTGACATTTCCAGTGTTTGGACTAGACAGAGGAAAAGCCAAGAGCAAATCCAGATCTTTTCTTCATCCCCTCCCCCTAGCTTGCTGACAGAGAATAATTTATTGGGTTTGAAGAAAAATGAACGTCTTAACAATAACAGGAGAGAAAAGGCCAGAAAAATCCAAGGATGGTTATTAAATAGTCGTCACCACTGAATATGTATCTGCCCATCTCCTCACTCGTCGCCTTGGGTCCCTGCATGATGGACTTGGATACGTTGGTGGTGGGTGGTAGTTGTCTCCACCCACTCTCGAGGGTGCTGGGCCTCAGAGGCATTTTTATGTCGCCCTTTCCATTATCCCTGTGTTAGGTTTTTTATCACTGTGGCAAAATACCTGAGGAAAGCATAGCTTCGGTCCACGTCATTGCTTCATAGCTTTGGGCCTGAGGTGAGGCCGAACATCCTGATGGAAGGGTGTGGAAGAGGAAGTCTGCTCAGCTCAAGGCAGCCAGGAAGCAGAGGGGAAGCGAGGGAAAGGGACCAGCGACCAGATATAGTCCCCTAGGGCCGCCCTCCCAAGGACTCCCTTCAAATGGGCTTTTCCTCCTACAGTCTCCACCAGCTCACAGTAGTTCGTTCAGCTATGAATCCATCAGTGAATGGGTCTGTTGATGGGGTTAGAGCCCTCCTATTCCAATCATTCCCAAGAGCCTCATCTCTGAAACTGTCACGTGGGAGACCAGGACTCCAACACACGAGCCTTTGAGAAACCCTACAGATCCCAACCACAGGAAACCTCACATGTGAGATTTGAAATTCCACTTCCCATATATCTAACAAACTTGAGTCTTCTTTTGTCTTTCCCAAGCCCACAATGGACTGTGATAGTCTTCTGACTGTTCCCTTTCCCCACTCCCAGACAGTCTGCACAGCTCTGCCAATGCAGGCATGGCAGAGCATGTGCTTTTGGAAAGCCTTCTCCTTTACCAAGATTTTCAGTAGATGCTCATTTACTTAACAGTGTTGATTGAAAAGCTTTTATGTGCCAGGCACTGGGTATCAATGGTGACTAAGGTTGCCTTAAGATGAAACCTGAATTTAGTCCAGCATTTAGTCAGACCAAATACATACTCTGTGGTTCACCCCTTTCTCACCTTCTAGACATACCCCTGGCCTTTTAGTTCCCTAACACTCCCTGTACATCTTCACCTTCAAAAGACCTTAACCGAGGAAATTATATGTACATTTTCTAATGTTTTTCACCTTATTTTCCACTTATTACCCATACATTATTTTCAAGACCAAGATTCTTATTGATGATGCCTTTGTTTACATAGATATTCTCACCTAAATGCTCCTCTCCCCTCAAGCTCCCTCATTCTTTTTTCTTTTTATAAATGTATTTTAGTTCTTAATTGGCACAGAGTGATTACACATATTTATAGGGCGCAACACAATATTTCAATATCCAGAGATGATCAGATCAGGATAATTGGCATATCCTTCACTTCAGATATATATCATTTCTTTGTGTTAAGAACATTCAAAATCCTCTCTACTAAACTTTTGAAATATACAATCATTATCAACCATTGTTATCCTACTATGCTATATATAGAACATTAAGAATTATCCCTCCTATGCATCTGCAACCTGTGCCCACTGAAGCTCCCTCATTCTTTCATGACCAAATTATTATTATTAGTAGTAGTAGTAGTAGTAGTAGTAGTAGTAGTAGTAACAGTAGCAGTCATAGTTAGCAGTAGTACTGGGGGTTGAACTCAAGGGCATTCTACCTCTGAGCTACACTCCCAGCCCTCCTTTTTTGAAACAGGGTCTCAGTTAGTTTCTGAGAGCCTTGCTAAGTTGCTGAGGCTGGCCTTGAACCTGATATCTTCCTGTCTCAGTATCCCTGGGATTACAGGTATGTGCTCCCACACCCAGCTTGATGGCCCAATTAAATACCATATCTCTGGCTGGTGTTAGTATTACTTACTTTTATGTTATCATATAAGCTTCCTTGGAGTTCCTTTCTGTTACACAAAATGCTTACCCTTGTATCACAGAATGCCTCAGAAATGTATAACCAAGGAACAATATTGGGCAGAGTACAATCAGAAAAAGAAAAGAATCATTCTGATATCAAACAGAGGGATGTAACTCTTTACTCAAGCAATGAAAGAACACAGAATCCAAGCAAAGGTTGGCAAGTTATCCAAAGGTCAGTAACAGCAAGAAGTTGCCACATCCACGAGGCTGGGAGGACAATGTGAACATGTGGGGTTACCAGCCCAGGTCTTGGGTCACTCATCAGAAGCTAGAAATGGGGGTTTTTATCCAGTGAGGTTAAAGCCTCAGAGAAGACATGACCCTTAGCAGAGCTATTGCTGGCTGCCAAGGAAGAGCACGTCTTGGCTTCTCTCCTCTTCCCACCTGCTGATTGACCATGCATAAACAGAACCCAGGTGGAGGTGAGCCGGTGTGGGAGCTGGGGCATTCCACCCTGTGACTTCAAGTGCAGCAGGGCAACAGCAGGGAACAGCACAGCCTGGATGCAATGCCTGTACTTCTAAAACTAGAACTCTTTATTAGACTAACAGCATGATTCACCAACTCATCTCCAATATGAAACTTTACATAACACTTTCAGGAAGTGCAAACACCAAGGTATACTTCTTTTTCTCATTCCTCCTCCATTGCTAGCAATTCTTCTCTGAACTCCAGTCTCCTGGAGTATGCACTAGAGAAAGGCACGTTGACCTTGACCTTTCCCTGGGATGATGAGGCTCAGGACTGTTTCTCACCAAGGCCAGGCTTGGGTTTGTGAGTAGCTTCATTTGCCCTAGTCAGATTCACCTGGTCATTCTCTAGGAAAACTCTTGTGGGCCTGAAGGGCCTATTTACCTTTGCCTCCTTGCTCCCTCCAATGAGGAGGAGTTTTCAGGCCCATCCAAGAGGCAGGAAGCGCTCCACCATGGGGCAGCAGAAAGGAGGACTGAGGCTGTGAACCGTTACCACAAGTTTGGCATTCTATCACCCCTCTGCTCGCTTCTGGTTACTGACTATGGGCACTGATTTGACCTCTAGGTAGTCACAGCTTCCTCATCTGAAAGAAATGTATTCTATGGTAGCATCTACCTCAGCTAATCATGAGTATTACATCAAATATATAAAGCATTTGGCCCAGTGCCATGTATACATCATTGAGAGTGCTAAGCTGCCATCTTTTCTTCACAATTAAAACGGCAACAGGTCATGAAGGACAGTGGGCTGTGTGCGTATGGCGGCCAACCCTGGGTCTCCAACAGCCTTGTAAGTTTGCTTGACCATGCAAATGTTCTTTTAATAATCACAATTTACATCACTGAATTCAACTAATATCTTATTCTTCAGAAATTATGGTTTTGCAATGTCACGATAGACAGAAGGTTAAAGATTACCTAGGTCTCTCGTACTACATGGTGAGACTCTAAAATACAGAGTGAGTTGATTCTTGTGTGTGTGTGTGTGTGTGTGTGTGTGTGTGTGTGTGTGTGTGTATATATATATATATATATATATATATATATATATATATATATATATATATATCCCAGTGAGAAGAAGCAAGAAGAAAGCATATGAGCATATGTAAACCTACCACTCAGAGGTAACCCAGTTGTCATTTTTTAATATAAAGAATAAAAATAGGACTGGGAGTGTAGCTCAGAGGTAGAATGCCCCTGGGTTCAATCCTCAGTACTGTGAAAAAAAAAGAAGTCACTTTTGTACCTAAGAAACATAATTTCTTTTCTTCAGCATCTTTCCATGTTACTACATATCAGTTTAATAGCTGTAGAGTTTAAATGTACTATAGTTTATTTCATTTGAAATTGTTCACTTTTTCTTTTTCTTTTTTTTAATTAATTAATTTATTTATTTATTTTGCAGTACTGGGGATTGAACCCAGGGGCATTCTACCTCTGAGGTACACCCCCAGTCCTATTTTTTATTCTTTATTTTGAAACAGGGTCTCACTAAGTTGCAGAGTGCCTCACTAAATAGCTGAGGCTGGCAGCGAACCCGGATCCTTGGGTTTCAGCCTCCCAGGTACTGGGATTACAAGCATGCGCCACCACGCCCAGCTCTAAAATTGTTCACTTTTAAAGATCTTCTGTGGACATTCAGGCTACTTCCAATTTCCCACCACTATTGCCAATGCCCCCAAATGCTCCTGAGAGGAGCCAGCTTCCTCTTTCTCTAAGCATTCGATGCTCTCTGGATGGGGCTGATGATATGATCTCGAATTTCAGACATCTTGAGCAGTCATCACAGGAGACTGGCTTCCTGAAGACAGTTATGAGGCACTAGGATTAATCCCTTGCCCATAACTTATTCTCCAATACCTGAGACAGTGCCAGAAAGAGATTCTACAAACTATCATTTACTAAACCATTTTAAATCACATAAATTCATATCCTACTTCTGTTTATGAATTCATAAATGAAAGAGACATGGACAGGAAGAACAGATAAAAGCTTCATAATAGTTGTCCTCTGTGAGGAGGGAGAGAAAGATGGAGTTGTGAAGATTTAAAAAGGTGAACTTGTGGGGCACGGCGGTGTGTGCCTATAATCCCAGTACTTGGAAGGCTAAGACAGGAGGAGTGCAGATTTGAGGCCAGTCTCAGCAATTTAGTGAGATCTTCAGCAACTTAACAAGATCCTGTTTCAAAATTTTAAAAAAGAGTTGGTGTAGCTTGGTGGTGGAATACCCCTAGGTTCAATCCACAGAACCAAAAGAGAAAATAGAGACCAAGAGGCCAGGGATCATTGAAGAAACTTTTTCTACTTTGTTTTTCTGACATCTGGGGATTGACAGGGTTGTGGGAGGGTTACACGAGACCAGTGTGTCAGTGCTTCCAATAAAAGGCTCTTATAACTAAGGGCCAGTCCAAAGTCCATGACCCCAGAGGCCTCTAAAATAAAACCATAAAAACCAACAGCGTAGGGCCTGTCCCATTCACAGCCTGCACTCAGTAAGATTGGTGAGGGCGCCCCAGCTTTCTCCCCATGAGCCAGCCTCCTCACTCCACCCCCAGCCTCCAGCTCTCACCACTTTCTTCTCTCTCATGGGTACAAAGTGCCTGAGAAGCATTCACCAGCCTCAGGTGGGAAGAATGTGCCCAAAGCAGCCTCATAGATGTCAGAAAGGAACAGTGTATCCAGGTCTCCATTTCAAGCACAGAGACCAGCTAGAGGGGGGAAATCTTTTTTATTTTTTTAAACTATTGTGGGGAATTTTTTGATATCCATTATTACAATAAACTATGGGCTAGTCAGGCAAATAGAAATGGCCCGACTTCCAGTCATAAAGCCTGGAGGTGGGATGTGACTTGCCCGCTCTCCTCACCATCCTCAGGCAGCTCACCTCTTCCTCCTCCAGGGACCCTGCCTTCAGCTTACCAGACAAGATCGCCCTCCAGACCTCCTAACATGCCCACAGGTGGTCTACCCTACTCATCTGGCACTTACCACCCCACCCTCTGCCTTGCTGTTTCATGCCTGATGCCCTCGGTTAGATTAACATGTGAGAACAATTCAGATGCTACAACTCAGATGTGCAAAAAAGTGGCATTTTAAAACTATTCTATAGTTAAGTTTCCTATGAATTCCATCCTACTGAATGGTGATGAGTGTAAGAAATTCAGACTTGATGGAGGAACCCAAGATGGCAACTGAGAGAAACACCTCTTCTCAAGCACTATAAAGCTTGAATCAAAACTGCCATAAAGCAGCTTCTTGACAGAAGAAAAAAAGCAGCAAAAAAAGTGAACAAAGTAATGAAAATTGAAACAAAGCTGAACAAAACCCAGAAAGCAGACTGCAGAGAATGAAAGAGCCCACATGCTCCCGTGTAACAGAATGGTGGCCCGCCATTGAGCCAGACACCCAGAGAGGAGTCTACTAACACTGAGACATCTAACGACCTCCTGCATACTCAGCAATCAGATGTGGAGTAAGTGACTATAGAACTCCACACCCTAATCAGGAGGCATATCCCTGCACGACCGACAGTGACCAGAATGCCTGGGATGACCAGCGTAAGCCTGCAGCAGGGTACCCCCAGCTCACTTCTCCCTCTACAGACAGAGCAGCACTCAACTATAAGTTAACTGAGTGGCTAAAGGGGCTCCTGTAGCAAATTATAGACTCCATTGCCCGCCCTTCTAGCAGTTGGATAGGAGCAGAAGTGCAGGAGGGAACCAGAGCACACAGGGTGTAGAGACCTTACAGGCCCCCTGGAAAATGCCCCCATTTAGACTGCACAGCTGCCACCAGCAAAGGCAGAGAGAGAGACACACACAAAGACATGGCCTGTGGAAAGCACGGAGCCTCTGGCTTACACTGGGTTCAGACCCAGTGACCTCCACTGCCTACATAGACAAAGAACAGCACAGGCAAAGAGCTCAGAGACACAAGCTTGCAGCGGGAGAGGCAGCAGCAGAACTCTGTGCCTGCACTGAAGGAGAAAACGAATAAGAATGCCTGAAACATGCTGGAAAATCGAATACAGTGAGTAGACACTTAAAAGCTGAAAATATCAAGATCCAAAAGGACTACAGAGGCCAAGTCGGCTCTGTACTTATATACTTTCAGAGTTTTTGTTTTTGTGTTTGTTTTGTTTTGTTTTTAATGTTTTTGTTTTGTTTTATTTATATTTGTTTGTTTGGATGGTTATTTGCTTTGTTATTTTTTGCTCATTTGTCGGCTCTCTTCCTCATCCCTTTTACAAGTTTCTCTCCCTCTCTCCTATCTATATTCTTCTCCTCAACACTTTTTATTCTCTTTCCTTTTTCCCTGTCTCATATCAAGACCATATCATACCACTACACCTAAATATACTACATTGATTACCAGAATTCCCCCACATATCTACTATCTCTAATCTTTACCATATATCACCTTAACACACTCAAACTCTTATTCCACTGGATCATACTTCTACTTTACCTTCTTCTTGCATTCATCACTGCGGCTTCTCCCCCTCACCCAACCTTCACCACTGAACACAACACAACCTGCCCTTGTATACACCAGCGGACACCTCTAAATCCCTACTGCAGAGATTGGACCAGAGAGGTGAACCACCAGAAGGAACTACCAGACACCAAGGATAAACTCACCTCAGCTGATAGGAGGAAAAGCTCAACACATCCCACATCGAGGCCTAAACATACAAAGGCCACAAGCTGCCCTACTCACATCTCTGAGATGAATCCCCATAACTGAAGAAACAAACAGACCCTAGAAGTCAACACCTGAAACCCACCAATGTCACCCTAGGCAGAAGAAGCCCTAGAGTAATCGCAACTAAGTACAAGATACTATTCACAGACAGAAAATAGAAATGAAACCTATAATTGAGAGAAAGCTTGTAAAAGCAGCAAAGATATAAACTTATAACAGAGAAATCATGAAAAGGAAAAACAGCAAAGAAACAATGAGCTACCACAATCCCACAATAACAGAACTCACCAACACATAATGGCAGAGAGTACCAGAAGAACAATTCAGATGTTTAATAGTAGAAATGAGCCGGGCGTGGTGGCGCATGCTTGTAATCCCAGCATTTGGGAGGCTGAGACCAGAGGATCGGGTTCTCGGCCAGCCTCAGCTGCCTAATGAGGCACTCCACAACTTAGTGAGACCCTGTTTCTAAATAAAGAATATAAAATAGGACTAGGGGTGTAGCTCGGAGGTAGAATGACCCTGAGTTCAATCTCCAGTACCGCAAAAAAAAAAAAAAATAGTAGAAATGATACAAGATTTCCAAAAAGAATGCAGGGAGAGCTGGAAAGAAATAAAGAAACAAATAAACAAAGAATCTGACACCCTGAACAAGAATCAAAGAGAAGCCTTGAGGGAAGTGAAAGATGCAATAATTGAAGTGAAGGCATTAATACAAACTATAAATGGTAGATTAGGCCACATGGATAATAGAATATCACTCTTAGAAGATGACCATTCCAAGCCGGGCGTGGTGGCGCACGCTTGTAATCCCAGCATTCGGGAGGCTGAGACCGGAGGATCCGGGTTCGCGGCCAGCCTCAGCTACCTAGTGAGGCACTCCGCAACTTAGTGAGACTCGGTTTCAAAATAAAGAATAAAAAATAGGGCTGGGGGTATAGCTCGGAGGTAGAATGCCCCTGAGTTCAATCCCCAG
>PVLC010044039.1:0-12322 GCA_004027655.1 Graphiurus murinus
TGTTTCTGAGTCTTCTATTCCGTTCCATTGGTCTATGTGTCTGTTTTTGTGCTAATACCAAGCTGTTTTTATTACTGTGGCTTTGTAGTAGAGTTTCAAGTCAGGTATTATGATACCTCCTGCATGGTTCTTATTGCTAAGAACTACTTTGGCTATCCTGGGCTTTTTGTTTTTCCAGATGAATTTAAGGACTGATTTTTCTATGTGAGGAACGACCTTGGTAATTTCATGGGTATTGCATTGAATCTGTAGATCAGTTTTGGGAGGATGACCATTTTGTTGATATTTATTCTGCCTATCCAAGAGCATGGTAGATTCTTCCATCTTCTAAGGTCTTCATCGATTTCTTTCTTCAACTTTTTGTAGTTTTCCTTTTACCTCCTTGGTTATGTTTATCCCTAAGTATTTTATTTTTCGGGGTGCTATTGTGAGTGGAATTGTTTTCTGGATTTCTTTTTCAATGGATTTATGGTTGGCATACAGGAAAGCTTCTGATTTTTTAAGATTGATTTTGTATCCATAGAATTTTTAAATTTACTTTTTGTTGGAATTCAGTTTTCCAGGATAAGAATGTTTACTTAATTCTTACTATGCCTAGAGACTCTGAATGATTTATATGTTTTAAATAAGTTAATTCTGCTAACAATCTTTTGAGACATGTGCTATTTGTGTAGATTTTGCTAGTGAAGAAACAAGGCTCAATGAATTTAAGGTTTCTCCACCAATGTCAGACTCTCAGAATAGTTTTCTTACTTTAATAATAATATCCTTTTATCATTCACTAATTACAAAGAACCTACTCAGAGCTGTGTAGTCAGTGCAGGTGCAGTATTTTCTATTTATAACCATGTGTGTGTGTGTATATTTTTTTTTTTGTGGTACTGGGGATTGAACCCAGGGACATTCTACCTCTGAACTATTCCCTCAGCCCTATTTTTATTCTTTATTTTATTTTTTTTGTGGTGTTAGGGATTGAAGCCACACCCCCAGTCCTATTTTATATTCTTTATTTTGAAACAGGGTCTCACTAAGTTGTGGAGGGCCTCGCTAAGTAGCTGAGGCTGGCCACGAACCCGGATCCTCTGGTCTCAGCCTCCCAAGTACTGGGATTACAAGCATGTGCCACCACGCCCGTCACCTTATAATGTTTGATCCATACTTGTAGTGTTGATCTAATGATTATCATCATCTATAGCAAACTGGACCCAGGGGCATATACCTGAAGTCCAAGGTACTACTCAGGAGGCTGAGGTGGGAGGTTGTCTTGAGCCCAGGAGTTCAAGGCCAGTCTGAGTAATATGTAAAACCTCATCCCCAAAAAAGAAATTATCTATAACAGAAAATCTTGCTTTATGGACTTGTTGCCAAAGATATCTTATAGGCCTGTTTTTATCATTTACTTAGTTTTGAAGGTCAAACCTGCTGTTCTTATTTATAGCTGTTTTATTTATAGCATAGTTACCTGCTATTCTTATTTATAGCATAATACATGAATATTATTTACTTGAGCTATTCAAAAATGGTAAATGTAATATTTTTACATTCATCTCTAACTTCCCATTATCAGCTTCAGTGTCCTATACCTAGCTGGGTGTGATGGCACACTCATGTGATCCCAGTACTTGGGAGTCTGTGATAGGCAAATCGCAGGTTCAAAGTCAGCATCAGAAACTTAGTGAGGCCCTCTGCAGCGTAGTGAGTGAGACCCTGTTCCAAAACAAACAAACAAAAAAGGGCTGGGGGTAGCTTTGAGACAGAAGGCCCCTGGGTTCCATCCCCAGTTCCACCAAAAAATAAAAATAAAAAAATAAAGTCCTATACCTATAGATATCTGATATATCTGATACTGTAACCAATAGCTACTGTGGTTACTAAGAACTAAAAAGGTCACTAGTATGACTGAGGACTTAATTTTTTATCTCATTTTACTCAATTTAAATTTAAAATTAGTCATATGTGACTAGTGGCTACTATATTGGACAGCACAGCTCTAAAGAATAATTGCTATTAAGCCGGGTATGGTGCTGCTCACTTGTAATCCCAGTACTTGGGAGGCTCAGATGGGTGGATCCGCATTCGCAGCCAGCCTCAGCTATTTAGTGAGGCTCTCCACAACTTAGTGAGACCCTGTTTCAGAATAAAGAATAAAAAATAGGGCTGGGGGTATAGCTCGTAGGTAGAATGCCCCTGGGTTCAATCCCTAGTACCACTAAATAAATAGATAAATAAATAAAATAAAAAATAGGGCTGGGTGTGTAGCTGGGAGTTAGGAGGCCTCTGGCTTCAATCTCTAGTGCCATAAAAAAAGAATTATATTTTTTATTAGATATGAGTTATATGTAGTACAAAATGCCTTTATATTAAGGTAAAATAGAATACTTAATTGAATTTGTTTTTGAGACTTTTATTGGGATAAGAAACATAATTTAAGTAGAATATTTAACATTTTTGAAGAAAAGGAGTAAATTGCCTTACCACACATTCATGGAACTAAACTTTATTGTGTATGAACTGTCATTAAGCAGGAAGTCAGAGATATTATTTAATTGATAATGCTTCTGGCTGGGGGGTGGTTTAAGACTCTCATCTACTTGCTATTTGAACAGTACATACAAAAACTAAAAAGTTTCTTTGGTATCGAAACTTCTTGTGACTACATGTCTGAAACAGTATGGAAATAGCAATTCTGAGCCAAGTCAGGAAAAGACATTTAAAAATTTCATATACTGCATATACCCACCCCCCACTCCGATTCATTACCTTCTTACCCTCTGAATATTCTGACATCTTTCCTTTGCTGTATCAAGTGACTTTGTATAATGAGAAATTTTACTATTAGTAACAATATTATTTCTTACTAGTAGTAACAAATATTTTGCCCTACTTGAACAGAGAATCCTGGTTTCTTCTCTCAGGGCCTGTATTTGGGAGGCTGAGACTGGAGGATCTGGGTTCACAGCCAGCCTCAGCTACTTAATGAGGCACTCTGCAATTTAGTGAGACCCTGTTTCAAAATAAAGAATAAAAAATAGGTCTGGGGGTATAGCTCAGAGGTAGAATGCCCCCGAGTTCAATCCCCAGTACCGCAAAAAAAAAAAAAAAAAAAAAAAAGGACATGAATAATAAAAAGAAATTAGAGTAATGCAGTATTCATTCTTCTCTGGGCAGGGATGCTACTTTTTCTCTTGATTTGAGTCTCAACCTTTACTGGATAAATTGGACACTATCTGAATGAGTGGGAAATACATTAAAACTAGATAAAGAGATAAGTTTAATTAGCATATTGATGGCAATGTAGTGCAGAATATCATATATATGAGAATGGTCTTCTGTTTTAACTGAGAGAAGAATGAGGCAGAAGGCAGTTGACAAAATAAAATGATTACATTTTACGTATAACTTTTAGTTCCATCATTACAGTATTTGGATTCTTTGAAAATCTGTGAATCTTTCACATATATAAGTGATAATCAAGATCACTTTCATTTTTTTCTCCTCAGTTATTCAAGAAGTATCATGGTTCAGGAAAAGATAGTTAGAGAAACCTGGATTATCATCTCCAAATCATAATGTTTGTTAGACTAGGATTTAGGAGACATGGGTTCCAGTTTTCATTTGAATGTTAATTAGATATCTGGGCTTGCACAAATGATTTAACCTTTTTTTTTCATTCCCCCGGGTACTGGGGATTGAACCCAGGGGCATTCTACCTCCAGTCTACACCCCTGTCTCTATTTTTTTATTCTTTATTTTGAAATAGGTCCTCACTAAGTTGCTCACTAAGGCCTCACTAAGTAGCTGAGGCTGGCCGCGAACCTGCAACCCTCCTTTCCAGCCTCTCAAATACTGGGATTACAAGTTTACATCACCTTGCCTGCCTGTGACTTAACCTGTCTTTTTATTTTATTTTTTTACTTTGAAAGTTTTGATAACTTTTTTTAAATTTATTTTTTATTGGTGCATTGTATTCGTACATCTTTGTTAGGTACGAGGTGGTAAAGGCATACATGCACACATTTCTCATTTAAGACTTCCCCAGTTCCCTTCCCACTCCCTCTCCATCCTTCCTTCTTAAGTCCAGTTTGGTGATTGAAAGTACATCATGTGCATTAGGCTGTTTCCCTCCTCCCTCCCCAACAACTTCAGTTAAATCACCTTCTTTGCTCATCTAAGGTTTCTCCTTTGTCTAGAGCCCCTCTTATGTCCCACTTTCTCCCCAGTTTCTGCATATTAAGGAGAGCATACAATTTTTTACTTTTTGTGACTGACTAATCTCACTTAGCATAATGTTTTCCAGTTCAGTCCATTTCCCTGCAAATGACGATTTCCTGTAGGCCAACCATAAATCCATCAAAAAAGAAATCTAGAAAACAATTCCACTCAGCTGGGCGGGCGTGATGGTGCACGCTTGTAATCCTAGCATTCAGGAGGCTGAGACCGGAGGATCCGGGTTCACGGCTAGCCTCAGCTACCTAGTGAGGCACTCCGCAAATAGTGAGACTCAGTTTCAAAATAAAGAATAAAAAATAGGGCTGGGGGTGTAGCTCGGAGGTAGAATGCCCCTGAGTTCAATCCCCAGTACCGCAAAAAAAAAAAAAAAAGAAAACAATTCCACTCATAATAGCACCTGAAAAATAAAATACTTTGGAATAAACCTAACCGAGGAGGTAAAAGACCTCTATAAGGAAAACTATAAAAAATTGAAAAAAGAAATTGAAGAAGACCTTAGAAGATGGAAAGATCTATGCTCTTGGATAGGCAGAATTAATATCATCAAAATGGCCATTCTTCCAAAAATGATTTACAGATTCAGTGCAATACCTATGAAATTACCAAGGTCACTCCTCACAGACATAGAAAAATCAGTCCTTAAATTCATTTGGAACAACAAAAAGCCCAGAGTAGCCAAAGTAGTTCTTAGCAACAAGAACTGTGTAGGAGGCATCACAATACCTGACTTCAGACTTAACCTATCTTGACCAGTGTTTTATTTCCCCCTTTCTATCCCTTTTTTAAATCTGAAATTATTTGATGACATTCAGAATAATATATAAAAGGTATTGTTTCAAATATGTGTTAGCTTTCTGACACTATAATGAAATAACTGAGATGATTAATTTATAAGAAAAATGGTTTATTTTGGCTCATAGTTTCGGAGGTTTCAGTCTGTGATTGGCCCTGATGCTCTGGGCCTGTGTGGGGATCAAACACATCATGGGAGGATCATATAGAAGAACAAAATCTGCTTACCTTATGACCAGGAAGCAAAAGAGGAAGGAAAGGTCCTGAAATTCCAAATTACAGAAAGGCTTCCCACTAGACCCTACCTCTCAGAGGTTCTGCTTCCTCCCAATAGCACAACCCTGGGAGCAATCCTTTAACTCATGGGCCCTTAAAGGATATTCAAGATCCAAATTACAGCACAGCAGAATAATAAAATTAGCATAAATCATCTTATAACTCTAAAAAATGATACATTAGTGATATATTGAATATAGGGTAGTTTTTGTTTTAATATTACGAGATTAGGATATCTGAATATTTCCTCATTATAAAATTTTCTGATTTTAAATAAATTTTACATTCCTTTGCATCACTTTCTTCTGTCATCAGTAGAATTCAACATCCTTAAGTACCATTTCATAAATGATTGACATTGTATATAATAAATGTGATCACTTTTCTTTGAACTCTGGGCTTCTTAATATCTCTTTTGCATGTCTAATAGACACATCTTAAATATAGGGTGTGTAAAGTTGATAAATATTATAGATTCAGTGTGATCCTTGTCAGGATTCTGCCTGCCTCTTTTTGTAGAATTGACAAGCTGATCCCAGAATTTATAGAGAAATGCAAAGAATCCAGAATAGCCAAAGCTATTTTGAAAGAGAAGGTCTCATTCTTCTCTGTTTCAAAACTAATACAAAGAAGAGTGTATGATACTGACATTAGATGAGGCATATACATGGTCAGTGGAAAATATTTGTGATTCCAGGAATAAATTCATGCACCTGTGGTCAGTTGATTTGGACAGATATGCTAAGAAAATTCAATAGGAGAAAGAATCGTCTTCAACAAATATTACTGTGACTACTGTTCATCTACATACAGAAGATATAAACCCCTACCTCATGCTAGTCACAAAAATTAATTTAAAGTAGATTAAAGATTTAAACATAAGAGGTAAAAGTGAAAAAGATTACATAGGTATAAATCTTTGTGACTTAGCAGTAGGCAAAGGTTTTTTGTTTGTGTTTTATTTTTGTTTTTTTCCTTCTTTTGTACTGGATATTGAACCCAGGGCTTTCAGAGCTACATCTCAGCTGTATTTTTTTGTTTGTTTGTTTGAAACAGGGTCTCACTATGTTGCTGAGTCTGACCTCAAACCTACCACCCTGCTTTCTCAGCCTCCCATATACTGGGATTCCGGTGTGCACCATCATGCTGGCTTTAGGCTGTGGTTTTTTTTTTTATATATGACACCTAACATATGCAACTAAATTAAAAGTAGGTAACTGGATTTCTTCAAAATAAAAAAAGGTTAGCCAGGCATGGTGGTGCACACTTGTAATCCCAGTACTCAGGAGGCTGAGTCAGAAGGATTGCAGGTTTGCTGCCAGCCTCAGCTACTCTGCAACTTAGTGAGACACTCTTTTGAAATAAAGATTAAAAATAGGGGCTGAGGATAGGGCTTGGAGGTAGAATACCCCTGGGTTCAATCTCCAGTACTGAAAACAAACAAACAAACAAAACAACAACAAAAGCCAAAATAAAAAAGTTTCGCTGGGCATGATGGCACATGCCTGTAATCCCAGTACTTGGGAGGCTAAGTCAGGAAGATGCCAGGTTCAAGGACAGCTTCAGCAACATTGTGAGACTCTCAGCAACTTAGTAAGACCCTTTTTCAAAACAAAAATTACAAGGAGCTGGTGGTGTAACTTGAAGGTAGAATGCCTCTGGGTTTAATCCCTAGTACCAAAATGAATGAATGAATTAATGAATAAATAAATAACTTTTGTGTTTTGTGATCAACACCAAGAAAATGAAAATATAACCTCCCAAACAGGAACAAATATTTTAAAATGATATTTTTGTTAAGATACTTATCAATATCATATTAAAAACTTTATAAGTTAGTATAAAAACAACTCAATTTAAAAAATGGGTGCTGGGTGTGGTGGCACACGCTTGTAATCCCAGTACTTGGGAGGCCGAGACTGGAGGATCTGGGTTCGCAGCCAGCCTTAGCTACTTAGTGAGGCCCTCCGCAACTTAGTGAGACCCTGTTTCAAAATAAAGAATAAAAGCCAGGCGTGGTGGCGCACGCTTGTAATCCCAGCATTCGGGAGGCTGAGACCGGAGAATCCGGGTTCGAGGCCAGCCTCAGCTACCTAGTGAGGCACTCCGCAACTTAGTGAGACTCGGTTTCAAAAATAAAGAATAAAAATTAGGGCTGGGGGTGTAGCTCGGAGGTAGAATGCCCCTGAGTTCAATCCCCAGTTCTGCAAAAAAAAAAAAAAAAAAAGAAGAAAAAAATAGGGCCGGGGGTGTAGCTCGGAGGTAGAATGCCCCTGGGTTCAATCCCCAGTACCGAAATAAATAAATAAATAAATAAATAAATAAATAAATAAATAAATAAATAAATAAATAGGCAAAGGAGTTGAATAGACATTTCTTCAGAGGTGATACACAAATTGCCAATGAGCTCATGAAAAGATGCTTACGATCTTTAGTCTCGCTGGTTAGGATTGCTATACTCAAAAGAAAGACAATAGTATTAGTAAGGACATGGAATAGTTGAACTCTTCATACATTGCAGCCAAAAAATTGTGTGATAACTTTGGAAAACAGTTTAGCATTTCCTAAAAAGGTATACCTAGCATTACCTACCATATGACCCAGCACTTCCATTCCTAGGTTTATAATCCTAAGAGAATTGAAAACATAAGTTCTCATAAGTTCATATTTTTCATGATATCCACAAAGTGGAAAAAAAAAATGTCTTTTTTTTTTTTTTTTTTTTTGCGGTACTAAGGATTGAACTCAGGGGCATTCTACCTCTGAGCTACATCCCCTGTCCTATTTTTTATTCTTTATTTTGAAACAGGGTCTCACTAAGTTGTAGATGGCCTCACTAAGTAGCTGAGGCAGGCCACGAACCTGGATCCTCTTGTCTGAAAAAATGTCTTTCATCTGATGAACTGATAAATAAAAATTGGTATATCCATAAATGCAATATCTTCCAACATCTTCCAAATGGAATGAAGTGCAGGTTTAATATCTCTTATCTAAAATGCTTGAGATCAAAAGTATTTCAGATTTCTGAGTTTTTAAACTTTGGAATATTTGCATAGCTTTTACTAGGTGAGCATCTAAAAATCTGAAAATCAAATTTTTGAGTTAATGCATGATAATAATACCAAAAGGTTTGAATTTAGGGGCATTTCAGGCTTTTATACTAGGAATGCTAATCCAATCTACAACATGAATGAACTTTGAAATTATGTTCAGATATGGAAGTAAAACCCAAAAGGCCACATATTATTTTGATTACATTTATATGAAATGTTCTGTAATTAGATAGATGGTTGCTACAATATTGTAAATATGCTAAAAACCACTTAATTATATATTTATAAAAAATGAACTTTATGATATGTGAATTAGATCTCAAAAAATATTGCTGGGCACACACTGGTAATCCCAGTATTTGGGAGGCTGAGATGGGAGGATCGTGGGTTCATGGCCAGACTCAGCTACTTAGTGAGGCCCTCTGCAACTTAGTGAAACCCAGTTTCAAAATAAAGAATTAAAAATAGGGCTGGGGGTGTAGCTCGGAAGTAGAATGCCCCTGGGTTCAATTCCCAGTACTACAAATATGTATTATATTGGATTTACCAGTTATCCCCCCCCTAAAACCTGCCCTCTCCTGAAGTCTCTGCTTAGAAGTTGAGAACCATTTGAAGTGTGTCCTAACATTGTAGGTGTCAGATTCTTAAATCATAATGCTATCTAGAGGTCATCAATAGAGTGACAATTTCAGATTCTCTAGGAACAGACCGTTGAACACCACTCCTGTGTTTCCCATCCACCTAAAAATGATTTGACTAGACATCAAATAATACAACAGTTTAACTGCAGATGGATCTATGAGTAGGGATTTCTGGATCCTTTGGAAAAAATTTAGGCAGTTGGCATCCTTAAAATGAACAAGGTCTCCTTCACCCACAAAATTAACTATTGACACAGGCTGCCTCAAAGCAACTCCCTTCCCTCCTCTAATAGTAGGTTGTCATGCATAGTGCTTTAGGATGGCTGTGATGGGACCATTAACTATTCACCCCAAATCTATTTCTTCTTCTTCTTCTTTTTTTTTTTTTACGGTACTGGGGATTGAACTCAGGGGCATTCTACCTCTGAGCTACACCCCCAGCCCTATTTTTTATTCTTTATTTTGAAACTGAGTCTCACTATTTGCGGAGTGTCTCACTAGGTAGCTGAGGCTGGCTGCGAACCCGGATCCTCCAGTCTCAGCCTCCCAAATGCTGGGATTACAAGCGTGAGCCACCACGCCCGGCAATGAGACCGGTCTCCCTCGGGAAGACCTATTTCTTCTTATAATTGAGTATATAGCTAGACTACTTTCCCTCACCTTCCTTACAGGTATGGTAAGGCCGTGGGACTAAGTTCTAGTCAATGAAATGGTAGCAAAAGACACTTCCCGTAGAGTTTCTTCACTTTCCCCCTTGCCAGCTAGAGAGCTTAGGTTTGTCCATATCTAAAGGACCTGTGGCCAGCAGGTGGTGTTGGCACTCTGTTAGCTTCCAGTTAAGGCTTATAAGTCATTTGTTGGTCATCAAAGTGCAAAGTCCTTCGTTTTAGGCAAGTGACATTAATTCCTTCTCATTGTTACCATTGATGGACCATTTGCTCACTTCTATGTGTTTATGGAGGACATTAGCAAGTAGGATAAAATCTTTACTTCTTGTTTATATTTTGTACATGATTGCTAATAGTGTATGTTATAGTGAGTGCCTATTTCCGAGCCATTGTTCAACTGAAACACCTTTTATTACTTTCCAAGCAGAGACTGAATTCCAGATTGATGTGGTTGAAATTTCTTTTCCTTTTGTGTGTGTATGTTTGGGGAGCGGATATTATGGATTGAACCCAGAAGTATTCTGCCTCTGAACTATACTCCCAGCTCTATTTTTATTTTTTTATTCTCAAACAGGATCTTACTTAGTTGTGGAATGCTTAGCTAAGTTACTGAGGCTGGCTGTGAACCTGCATCCTCCTGTCTCAGCCTCCCAAGGACTAGGGATTACAGGTATGCTCTACCATTCCTGATTTTTTAAATTTCTTCATAAATTTACTTTGAAGCTGGGTGCGGTGGCACATACCTGTGATCCCAGTACTTGGAGAGGCTAGCCTTAACTTAGTGAGACCCTGTTTCAAGAAACATAAAGTAAAATAGGTCTGGTGGTGTAACTCAG
The DNA here is from genome assembly GCA_004027655.1 of Graphiurus murinus. Taxonomy (NCBI): domain Eukaryota; kingdom Metazoa; phylum Chordata; class Mammalia; order Rodentia; family Gliridae; genus Graphiurus; species Graphiurus murinus. Next base: position 10,497 of record PVLC010044039.1, read on the forward strand.
AGTTAGAATGCCCCTGGGTTCAATCCCCAGTACCACAAAACAAAACAAAACAAAAACAAGGTTACACTGAGATTTTTTATAGTAAATGTATGATTACTAAGAGAAATGTCATTTTATTGGTGACAATAATTAACTGACAAGAATGGTTTTCATTCAGATTGGTATATGGCTGAGAGCACAATGAATCTTTGTTTGAAAAAAGAAAGTGCCAGTTTCAGAATCATAATGCCTGGTTCTTTTCCAATTAATCTATTTATATATTTTCCTCTGTTTGTAAAATCTTGCTATAGCCCAGAACACCTGGAGATTTGATCAACAATAAGAACTCTAAAAATTAATTACATGATAAGAACTAAACTATTTCCTTTTCCTTTGTAATTTAGCACAGATTTAGGATGTCAGGTCTGTTTCCTTTCTAGTTACAAATATAGTAATCCTTCACCTATGTATAGTATTTCAAAAGCAATTTAGCTAAGTAAATGGACTTTCTAGTTGAATCAATTTCAATACAACAGAATGAATATACCTTGTGTTATGAAATCGCAGTAACAGTGAAAAGGAAGAACTTGATCATTTATAGGTAAAAGGCTCAACAAATTTCTGAAAGCTAGGCATGGTGGTGCAAACTTGTAATCCCAGTACTTGGGAGGCTGAGACAGGAGGATTGCAGGTTCGAGGACAGCCTCAGCAGGTAGAGACTCTTGTAAACCTAACGAGACTGTGTTTCCAAATAAGAAATAAAATTTGGCTGAGGGTATATCTCGAAGGTAGAATGCCTCTGGGTTCAATCTCTAGTACCTCCCCCCCTCCAAAAAAAAAAAAAAATTCTGGAAGATCACTGGCAGAAGAATAGAGGAGAAAAAGTTCCAGCTCAGAGTTCAAGATAAGAGTATTTAGTGGTGATCGGAGCTGATTTTTCAACATCCCCAACAACTTAGAGGATACATTACAACATGTTACCTTGTATTATAAATTCACCCCTTCATTCTTACTGTCAATAAACCACCAGTGATCATCCCTTAGGAGGCAAATGAGCATGTTAAAGGAGAGAGACTGTCCCCAGAAGGAATTAATTTTTCAGGGAAAAGAACATAGTTTGAGCCGGGCGTGGTAGTGCACGCGTGTAATCCCAGCATTTGGGAAGCTGAGACTGGAGAATCTGGGTTCGAAGCTAACCTCAGCTGCTTAGTGAGGCCCTCTGCAACTTAGTGAGACCCTGTTTCAAAATAAAGAATAAAAAAATAGGATTGGGGGTGTAGCTCGAAGGTAGAATGCCCCCAGGTTCCATCCCCAGTACCGCAAAAACAAAACAAACAAACAAAAAATAGTTTGAAAAAGAAAATGTTGAGGAAAGCACAGCCTTTATAAAATTGAAAATGGCTATGAAAAAGGAATAGTCAGAGAATAAGAAGAATTCTCAAATCAAAACTAAGTTTTATGAAATCTTAAAAATTAATAAAGGGATGAAATATAAATTCAAGGAATGCCAAAAGGCAGAAATATAGAGGGGAAGAAAAAAAACAAAAGCAACAACAACCAGAAAATCAATCCAAGAGATTAAACACATAGCTGAGAGGTTTTCATAAAGAGAAAAACAGATCAACAGGAACAAAAAATTAAATTGAGGAAATTGTCAAATAAATTTTATAATAAAAGTTTTCACTTATTTTTCCAGCTCATACCCCTTTCTGTCCCAACTTCAGTAATTCTTTAGTCCTACTGAGACTTAGAAACCATTGATTCTGTCACTTGTAGTACCTTTTTCCTGCCCTTGGAGCTTCTGCTTTTCATAACTAGTTTAAGTTCCAATTCCATGGTTCATCATT
>PVLC010044040.1:0-12186 GCA_004027655.1 Graphiurus murinus
TATTTTTTTTGTCTTCAAAGGTAAGAAACATAGCATACACATGTCTGATGTAATCATTCAACAAATATTGTGTGCTTCTGCTGTGAGCTTACCGGGAGTGAGAAACTGTGTCACCTGTGTCCTTGTTGCACAAAGGCCTCCTTTATCACATAGGCTTATAATGGGTGATTGAAAGGCATTGTTGTGGACACTGTGGTCTCACGGACATCCTTCTGCCCTTCTCCCGGTGAAGTGTCCCTGGGGTCAGGTGGCAGGAGTGGACTGAGTCAACTCCCAGCTCCAGAAAGGCTCCCTGTTTTAACTCCATCTAGGTAACCTTGGGCCTCAACCAATCAGCACACAGAGTTCCCCTGGCAACAGGATTGAGAAACAGGACTGATCAAATGAGATAGGAAGGGAGATTCATTTGCTCAGGGCTTCTGAGAATAAAGTGCCCTTACAATTAGGAAATTCCCTTTTTTCTCTGCGTCTTGTAGTATACAAAAACTAAAAGTTCTATAGCTTTGATTACTATTTTATCTCTAGGTAGAAGTTACTCTGAGGATGAAAACACAGATAGGAGGGCCTCCCTTAGGTCATCAGGCTGCCTTACTCTACCTCAGCTTCGGTCTCAAAATTACAAAATGGCTCTAACAATAAAACATAAAGCATTGTTGGTTCCTAGGCAAGTCTCATTGTGGTCATGTTAAAAACAACTGGGAAGTGAGTGATGTGAAGGTCTTGCTAATTTTACAATAGCATTTGCATTTTGGTTATGTTTTAAAATTCTCTACCTGTCAGATATTCAGACTGAAATATTTACAGGCAAAATCATGCCTTGGATTTGTTTTTATAAAAAAAACTTTAGAATTAAAACAGAAACAAAGCACTAGGGAGTGAAGGGAACCGAATGAAATAAGAATTGTAAAATAATGAAGGTGAGTTATGGGTAAATGATGGCTCATTATATTGTTCAATTTTTGCATTTTAATCCACAAAAACTTTTAAAATAATGACAATCTCTGATCATGTATATATGAAGCTGCCTTATGTGTCAAAGAGCAGGATACATTTCTAAGTGTATACCAAGCAACTAAGTGATAAATTCCAGATCCTGAGAAAAAATTTATTGTATAAGCATAACTAGTGTTGATCATAATCCTGAATGCCATAATTTTACATATTGAAATCTCAAAATATGAAAACTTGTAGATCCCCAAATCCTCAAATCACAAACAGAAAAGAATAAAATCCAAATATTGAAATCCTGAAAGCCCAAATCCCAAAGCCATAGTTCTAGTTGGGAAGAAAAGGGGGGAGGTATGGAAGAGAGGTAGAAAGCAAATTCTGGGAAAGGAATTAGTGCATTCCCAGTGGTAGGTAGGATAATTGTGTCACGTTAGGTGAAATGAATACCTAGAAAACTGATAATGTATTATTTAGGCCTGTCTGCTATGGGTTTCCAGAAGGTATCAGTGAAAGACACATTGTATTTTTTTTCTTTAGGTGGTTCTGGGGATTTAACCTCTATCACTGAGCTACATACCCAGTGTTGTGTGTGTGTGTGTGTGTGTGTGTGTGTGTGTGTGTGTGTGGTTTTTTTTAAACTTCACTATATTGCTGAGGCTGTCCTGAAATCTGTCATCCTCTTGTCTTAGACTCCTAAGTAGTGGGATTATAGTTGTGTACCACCAAGCCCAGAGATAAACTGATTTGTGAAAGATAAAATTTCTCAAGATCTCCACTCTGAGCAATTCCATATTCAGTAGCAACCCATCTTGGCATTTTATAGATCTTGTCAAAAAACTTGGGTTGTCTGTCTCCTTATTTCAGATGACCAGTTAAAAAGCTAGGTGCATACAATTACCATTCATGGTCATATGCACTTACAAATTTCTCTTTTGACCCATTTCTTTATGAATATGGTTCATCTGCTTATAACTTATATTTATACAAATGTCATTAATAGATCTAAGTATTTATGCTTACAAAATATGTAAGTCTATTTTATTGCATAGGTCCATAAAGTATTCTCTGATATTTTTGTTTCTCAAATTCCTTCTCTCTTTTGTGTGTGTGTGTGTGTGTGTGTGTGTGTGTGTGTGTGTGTGTTACTAGGAATTGAACCCAAGGGTTCTTCTACCTCTACATCCCCAGCCCTATTTTTTTGTTTTTGTTTTTTTTGAAACAGAATCTTGCTAAGTTGTCCAGTCTGGCCTGGAATCTATCATCAGGCCAGAACCTGTCTGATCCTGCCTCAGCCTCCCAAATCCTGAGATTATAGGCTTAAGCCACTGTACTCTGATTCAAATAAATTCCTTTTTATGCAAATAAATTCCTTTAAAATAAATTATAACTTTTTCCAGAGCTATATTTTCAAGATTTGGATTTTTCAGAAATTTAGACTTTAGGGATTTGATCCTTTGGGCTTTCAACTTTCAGTACCAGTGCATTCAGGACTATGTTTCTCCAGGTTATGGCCCAATTCCAAGTACAACACAAGTCCACCTTTATCTACTCTACACTGTTAAACCAAATGGCTGCACCTATCAACGAAGTCCCAGCAGGTCAAATATCCCCCTGCCCCTGTTCTCATTTGGTTCCTGGCACTGCATCCATGGGAGGTACTCTGCTGCCTCGTAATGCCTGGTCACCAGGCATTGGAGAATCTTGTGGTCATCCCTTCCTTTCCATGTTCAAAGCTAGTTCTTCATCCTGTCCCTCCTGGTTATCTGCAAGTGTCTCTTAAAAGAGAAGGGCTCCGGGGTCATTATTATGGTCTGAATGTTTATGTCTCCCCCAACTTATCTGTTGATAGTATTAGGATGTAGTGCAGTAGTGCGTTTGGTTGGTGATCAGATCATGAGGGTGGAGGGAGCCACATTAATGGAATTAGTGCTCCTTTCAAGTAGGTCCAAGAGAGCTCTTTGTCCCTTCCAGCCTGGCAGGCACCATCGATGAACCATGAAATGAGCCTTTACTAGACACAGAACAGTCAGCACCTTGATCTAGGGCTCCCAGCCTGAGATAGTGAAAAATGGACTTCTGATATTCATAAACCATAGCAGCCCAAATAAACGAAAATGCAAATCTACTGTTTCCTTCCTTAAAACTCTCCATGACTACCATTCCTGAGGTTAAAATCCATTCTCCCTTAAACCAGGTCTCTTTCCCCACCTCTTTCTGGAATCACAACCTGGAATTGCACAATCCTGATACTTACTTGAAATTCCATTCTGCACCTGACCCTGACCCAATCCATGAGCTGCTCCAAGCCACAGGATCACTTTCTTCTGACTTCCTTCTCCTGCTAGAGATTCAATCAACAGGTATGTACTGAATCTTTACCAGGAGACAGGCCCTGTTCTAGGATACAACAGTGGAGATGTGTCTGTCAGGAAGTTTACAGTCTAGCAAGGAAACAGACTGTAAACAAGATAATTATTAGGTAGAGGGGAAACAGGAGAGAATAATCTGCAAGGGAAGTAACATTTGAGTTTATCTGCATTTTGTTACAGTATCTTCTCCTACTTCTTTGTAAAAGAAACTGATTTAAAAGTGGCTTTTAAATTTTATTTATTTATTTAGGTATCTGGGAGTTTAAAAATGCCTTTTCCTGAGATGAGATTTTTGACCTGTATTTCCTCTTTCTAAAATTCATGATCCTAGCAAAATAATAATCACATTTCAAAGTCAGCATTCCTAAGCACCCTACCCCCATCCCAAGCACACCACTCTGCAGAGCAGGAATGCCCTCTCCAGCCCTCAAGCCCCTACAGGGCTCCTGCAGATATTCTGGTACCCTACCCCTTCCCAACCTTGCTCTAAGCCACTCTAGGTTGCTGGGATTCCCCTAAGGGCAAGAACAATGCCCTTCCACCTTTTAATTCTCCACCCAGCACTGTGCAAGCCATAGTAAAAGGTAAGATCAAAATCTCATTTCTTAAAGGTAAATTACTTTGCACTTTGAGTATAAATTTGTATACACTTTGTGAATAACATTTGAGTAATAGGACCTGGAAGTACCACTTTTAGTTAATGTTTTATAGAAATCCTAGTAGCGGGCATAAAAAGCATACAGAAAGATGTCTTAGTTTAACACTAGATATGGTTGCTAAAAATAAACAAATATCAACTATCACCAACAGACACCCAGCTTTACAGATTATGGCACATTCCTATGTGGAAGATCCCTTCAATAGCAAGCAGTCAATCGAAGAGGCCTCCAGACCAGTCAACACTGAAAGCTGTCCTTCAGTAGCAGGATGGATAACAATTGTAGTAAAATTTGGCCATTTTCTTTAAAAAGAAAATGTGTGCGTGTGCGTGTGTGTGTGTGTGTGTGTGTGTGCATGTGTGTGTCACTAAACTTGTTAGAATTTTATAGAATGTTTTTAAAATTTAAAACACGAGAATAATCATTAACGTTTTTAAAAAGTACACTAAAGTGTGTACATTGTTTTACCAGTTTCCTTTTTTTTCAGTACTGGGGATGGAACCCAGGGGCATTCTACCTTTGAGCTACACCACCAGCTCTATTTTTTTATTCTTTATTTTGAAACAAGGTCTCACTAAGCTTCAGAGGGTCTCACTAAGTAGCTGAGGCTGGCCTGTCTCAGCCTCCCAAATACTGGTATTACAAGTGTGAGCCACCACACCCAGGTACCAGTTTCTTATTTAAGATTATATTTTTAATTCTTTTTTTGAAAGAAATATTTACTGCTTTATTCCAGCATAAACATATACTAGGTACTCAATATTTGTTGAAGGAATCATGGCTGTACAATTATAAAATCTACTACTCAGAGAGAACAAAGTTCAAAGCCAGGTGTGGTGGGGCATGCTTGCAATCTCAGTACTTGGGAAGCTGAGACAGAAGGATCACAGAACAGTTTCAGAAATTTAGTGAGACCCTCAGCAACTTAGAGACATCCTGTTTCAAAATACAATCAGTTAGGGATGTAGTTCAGAGCTAGAATGCCCTTGGGTTCAATCCCCAGTACCAAAACTAAAAACAAACACATAATGTGTATGTGTAGTGTGTGTGTGTGTGTGTGTGTGTGTGTGCTTCAGCTGTTACACAAACTCATACAAGAAATAAAGTCATTTCAGAAGGTATTCTTACAGTTTGGCTCACAATACAAATGTGCTAAATTGTTTTTAAAGTAAGCTTTTAAAAAGCATACATGCCAGATATAGTTGCATAAACCTGTAATCCCAGTACTTGAGGGGCTGAGACAGGAGGATAGCAGGTTTGAAACTAGCCTCAGCAACTTAGGGAGACCTTGTTTCCAGATAAAAAAAAATAAAATAAAATAGGGCTGAGGGTTTAGCTTGGGGTACAATGCCCCTGGATTTGATCTCCTAAAGCAAAATAAATAAATAAATAAATAAACAAACTCTCATCATTTAAGCAATCTCAAACTCTACCAAGTTTACCCAAAAAAAGAGGCTCCTTCTAAATCAGTTTAATTCACAAACTGGAGTCTGGAACACACCTGGTTATACATACAAGTATGTTTTCACAGCACAGGGAAAAGATCTCTAAGAACACCCTACATACGGTATCTCTGGGGACACCGCATTGAGCACTCAGCTTCTACTCTAAAGTTCCTATCACTGAATTTGTTAGAATTTGATGTAATGTTTTTAATGTTAAAACACAATCACTAAGTAAAAGATATATATGAACACTTTTGAGAGTGGACAAAGAAAATCATTAATGCCTTAAAAAATGATTATTTTTGCAGGTAATTAACTTTTCTTTTTTTTTTTTTTTTTGGTAATACTAGAGATGGAACCAAGGGGCATTCTACCTCTGAGCTACACCCTCATCTCTATTTTATTCATTTAGTTTTTAAAACGGGTCTCGCTGAGTTGTGCGGGGCCTCACCAAGTTGCTGAAGCCTAAGTGGCCTTGAAACTGCAATCCTACTATATCAGCCTCCCAAGTACTGGGATTACAAGCATGTGCCACCATGTCCAGCTGGTAATTAACTTTTAACTTGGACTACTGACATCAACTTTTTCTAACCTTTTAATCTTCAAATCTTAACACACTGGAAAGGATTTCTGCACCTAATGGCCACTACTGCTCCTGCCCACTGTGGTCCCCACTCACAAGGAGTCACTTTGAGTGATAGCATGTTGGAGAAACTTGGACGGAACAGTTTCCTTAATTTTAAAAACCATAAAAACCCTGAACCCTCCACCCCCATCACTGCTTTTAATTCTAAAACCATCCTTTGTGAGGGTTATTTAGTGTTTGCTACGAAAATGCAAGGATTTAAAGAGACTGCCACCAAATACCAATAATATTTTGAGGAGGGGAGATGGGGTAAAACACCTTACGAACTTAATATAACTAGTGCTTAGCCAGTGCGTGAACTGGCTGTGGATAGAACTATAATCCTTTCAGAGTCCTCTCTGCAGTCCTCCAGTCCAAAACATCAGCAACAGATCTCAACAGATCCTGACAAGGACAGTATAAAACAGCACACCTATTCCTACTAATTCCTGGGCTTGAAATGTCAAGACACATCTTCAATTTGAAAAAGACTAACAGCCATCACCCCACAACAAATATCCTATTCAGTATAATAAGAGGAAGTATAATACTTTATCACAAGATTTGTCTAACATTTTGCAGGAGGCCTTGGCCAATGCAGTAGAACAAATAAAAGAAAAATGAAGTAAAAATATCATAGGAAGAGAGAAAACTAAGTTTATTAGTAGTTGAAATGGACAAATAGGACCCTCTCTGTTCTTGTACTGGAAATAAATTATTGGAAGGTCCACCCGGCCTGAGGCATCTCCCCCTAATATTAGCAGTGACTGTGTAGTTACAGAAGTTTAAATTCATTGGGAAATCAACCCGCAGTCCACTCACTAAACTTGTAACTGAAAGGGCCCAAGCCCTGGTATCTCCCTCTCCTCCACTCCCTGAGGTTAGATGCCCTCGTTTCTTGGTGACCACTGCCCTAAGTACAGAACAGGTGCTCAGTAAGCGTAGAACTAAAGAAAGAAACAACTTTGGAAATCATCTAAAAATCAAAGCATGTGTTTACTTTGGCTAATAAACAGCTACAAATGGTGACTTAAAAAGTAACATGTTTTCCATCAGAACAAATCCTTCAGAACTTGGAAACAAGCAAGAACCCGCGGGGAAGCTGGTGGTGTCTGGACAGCCTGGTGGCTGAGGCAGGCACGCACGCAGCCCATCCCGACTCCCAAGGGCGGCGGTGGGAGCAGCGAGAGCGCGCGTCCCAGCGCCCCACGCCCAGCGCCGCTGCCCGGAGGCCGGGACCCGGGCGGGGAGCGGGAGAGGAGGGGGGCCGGGGGTCGCAGGCCGCCTGGAGCCTGGGAGGGGCGCCTGTTCCCTAGACGACAGACCGGGCGCAGCCCTTGGGCCGGGGGAGGGGAGAGGAGCGAGGCGGCTCTGCGCAGGGGCCGGCGGCCCGGGCAGCTCCCGGCGCTGCAGCGCAGCCCGCCCGCGGGTCCGGTCCGCGCCGCCCGCGCCTACCGTGTATCCCCGCTCCAGGTCGCTCTCCTCGTAGCGAAAGGACGGGATGTAGACCTCCATGGCCGCGCCGGCCGGCCGGCAGGGCGAGCGAGGGGCGGGCTCTCGGCTGCGGCCGCCGCTCCGCTCCGCCCTGGCCCGCGCCCCGCGCCCCGCCTCCCGCTCCGCGCCCGCGCCCGCGTGGACCCGGCTCCCTCGGGCCGCGCCGGGCCGGGGCTGGGGCCCCGAGCGCAGGGCTTTCGGGCCTGACGGGCGGCGGAGACCTGCTGGGCCCGAAGGAGGCGGCGCCTGCAAACCTGAGTCTGCAGAAAAGGGGTGTGCGCGCCGCCGCGCCGGGCGCTGGGACAGGCCGCGCCCGCACTCCTGCCCGGGTGCCCCGAGGGCGCACGGCTAGCAGTTTGTAACCCGCCACCTCTAGCACGGCGAAAGACTGCGACAAATAGAAAATGACAGAAAAAAAATTTTAAATTAGCTGTAGACCGTTGGATTTTTGTTTTTACTCTCGCTGGCACCAACAGCAGTAAGCCTTCAATTTTACCAGGACGCTTCTGTTTCCCTGCGATCCGGGGGTCTCCGTCCCATTCCCAGTCAGCCTGAGTTAGCCCTCTACCCTGGGGATGGTATTGTACTAGAGTCCGAAAGTCGCCCCTCATTTCCAACGATCGGCTTCTAGCTCCATTTCTAAAATGCTGGCCTTTAAAGTCACTGCAAGGAGCTTTCTAACCAGGAGCGAAAACAAGAGCAGAAAAATAAATGGTAGGGTCCAGACTGTGCCCCTCGCTCACATCAGGGCCTAGTAGATAGAAAATACCTAAGAGATTAAGTGGTCCAGTTGAGGACACTTGATTATCAAGTTATTCTAGGAAACGCTGTCTCTTCTTCAGATTAAAGCGCTGCCCACAACAGAACTCGGAGGTGGCTCGTGGGTCAATGAGAAGGGATCTCAGGGAGCCCCTCGGGAGGGTTTGGAGGAGGACAAAATTGACCAGCCATTGAACTTTTGGGGCAGCAGGCAAAGAGCTACACTTAAATTAGTGTGCCCTTGAGGACAGGTGGAACTTCAACTGGGCAAACTTTGGAGTTTAAGGTAGGATCCGAAGTCCTGGAATAGAGGACTACCCCACTTCTTGCGTTAAAATCATGTCTAATGTGAACCTCGCAAAGCCCAGGTTAGCCTCATCTGAAGATTATTTTCCTAGCCCAGCACCTACATGCTCGCAGCTCCAGGATGTGGCCTCCTCTCAAAACTATATGTTTGGCCTGGTGTGGCGGCGCAGGCTTGTAATCCGAGTACTTGGGAGGCTGAGACAGGAAGATCACAGGTTCGCAGCCAGCCTCAGCAATTTAGTGAGTCCCTAATTCAAAATAAAGAATAAAAAAACAAGGATGGGGATGTAGATTGGTGGTAGAATGCCCCTGGGTTCAATCCCCAGTACCGCAAAAAAAAAAAAAAAAAAAAAAAAAGCTTTAGCTGTGTGTTGGGATTAGGCCACCTTTCTTTTCTACTGGCCAGCACCTCCCAATAGAACTGACCAGCTCTGAGGGACTCAGCTGTCTCAGTTGAGAGCCCAGGTTGCAGATCACGGAAAACCCTGGTAACTATCATGCTATACTGGATGATTTATCTGCCTTACCCTCTAATTTTAGGGCAAGTACTTTGTTTATCATTTATTTATTATTTATAGTATTAGGGGTTGAACCCAGGGACAACTACTTTCAAGCTCCACTGCCAGCCCTTTTTCTGTTTTTGTTTTGTTTGTTGTTGTTGTTTTTTGTTTGTTTTTAATTTTGAACCAGGGTCTCACTAAGTTGCTGAAAATCTCATTAAGTTGCTGAGGCTGACATCAAACCTATAATACTCAAGTCTCACAAGAACTGGGATTATAGACATGTACCACCATGCCCAGTAGCACAAGTACCTTTAAAAACAAAAACAAAAAAACTTGTTAACCCAGCACATTTTTCTCAAAAGCCGTAAACATTTAAATACTTATTTTTATAAAGCCAATGGAATGCAGCAGGTATTATGCTAGGTATTATCATATATTTTGACCTAGTTAAGTTTCATAACAACCCCATGAGGAAGTGTTGTGTGCAAGAGGATGCAATAGGACTTTTAAGGGTTAGGAAGCAGTGTGTCTGGTTTTTCTAATAGTAGCTGATAATGACAAGAGACATCCCCCCTTCCCAATGATTTTAAGATTGATTAAAAGAGATACTATAATCCAGGACTATGTAGTCATGAAATCCTAGAGCCACAGAGGCTGATCAACCTTTCTTCTTCTTTTTCTGTTTTCACAGGGTCTCACAGTATTATGTAAGCTGGCTTCAGACTCCCAGGCTCAAGTAATCCTCCTGCCTTATCCTCCCGAGTCCCTGGAACCACAGACATGTGCCACTGCACCCAGCTTGACCAAGGTTTTCATATTGCTTCCTACACTAGTCTTCTACAAAAGCCTGCCAGTAGCCTAGGGATGGAACCCAGGGGCATTCTACCTCCAAGATATACCACCAGCCCTATTTTTATTCTATTATTATTATTATTATTATTATTATTATTATTATTATTATGATACTGGGGATGGAACCCAGGGGCATTCTACCTCCAAGATACACCCCCAGCCCTATTTTATTCTTTATTGTGAAATAGGGTCTAATTTGCAGAGGGCCTCAGTAAGTAGCTGAGGCTGGCCTTGAACCTGCAATCCTCTTGTCTCAGCCTCCCAAGTACTGATATTACAAGCATGCACCATCACACCCAGCCTGGCATATGTTTTTGAAATGGCATGGCTCAACCACTTACCCATTAGACTTTAGAAGGCAGAAAAGTATAGGTCAATGAATATTTGACAGATGATACAAATAAGACCTATTTTCTTCATTCCACTAATAGTTGTGTATATAACTTACTTTTTTGCCTTGATAAAAATTTTATTCAAGCTGTCAACATCTGGGAATGTTCTTGAAGGACTGTCAGCCCAGACATAAATGTTACTGTTACAATCTTAATTATTATAGATGGCATGATAAAGGCTCAGAAACAATAACTCTGAAGTTACTAACTAGTAATTAGAAGAGCTAAATTTTTAATCAAGGTCTGTGAGTCTATCACTAATGGAGAGAAAAACATAGTACCGAAATAAGAGAACATGGCAAATATATTATCCTGTTGTTTCTACATAGCTTTTAGTCTGACACTGCAGTTCACATGTCCAGCAAATATATTTTCCTCAGAACATGAATTAAAAATGAGTGACAGCAAGGTGTGGTGACTCACATCTATAATCCCAGCTACTCAGAAGGCGAGACAGGAGGATTGCCAAGTTTGAGGTGAGACCCTGTTTCAAATAAAAAGAGCTGGGGATGTAGTGCAGTGATAAAGCATTTGCTAGCAGGGGTGAGGCCCTAGGTTAAATCTCTATAAGTGGATGCTACTTGCTCCATGGTCCTGCCACAGCTTGTAGTGTACACTACTTGTTCCATGGTCCTGCTACAAAAGGTTGCAGCTTCAGGCGGCTATCAAAAAGAAGTCTCTTGAACAAAAATGATTGTAGCTGATAACATGGAGAAAATTATTATATTTAATAATGAGAGTGGCTGGAGAGGAGGTTGCTTGACAATTCTCTTCCTGGTCATCTGCAGCCAATACTTTACTTTTATAAATATAGAAAAATTTAAACAAGGCATCATAAAAGTTGATTAAACACAGAAGGTAGTAAAATGTCACAGGTTAAGATACGGAAGGACAGTGGATCAGTTATGTGACAAACTTAGAGAAAGCAAGGGTTAAACATTACTAGGTGGAGAAGGCATCAAAGACCATACTTTATTGATTCCATCAGGTCCCCACAAGCAGGAAAATCCCACCCAGCCAAATACTATGTACTCAGCTTGAGCCGGTCCAAGATGTTAATCTCAGTGTGTTATTCTAAGATGGCTCTTGAGACATCTCCAGTACAGAAAAAAGAAAAGAAAAAAAAAAAGGGAAAATATAAATACATATATAAAACATTGAATAGTTAGTATCTGTTAAAAGGAAATAATTTATGTGGGTAAAATAAAATTCTACTGAAATCTGGGTGTAAAATCCTTACATTAAAAGTACCACATTTGTGGGCATGGTGGCACATGCCTGAACTCCATGTACTTGGGAGGCTGAGACAGGAGGATCAAAAGTTTCTTAGCAACTTAGCAAGGCCCACAGCAACTTAGTAAGATCCTGTAAATAGGGCTGGGGATATAGCTCGGATGTAGAAAATCTCTGGTTTCAAAACCCAGCACCACACCACAAAAAAGTAAATATATTTAATTTGATAAAGGCTAATTATCATTACCCCAGAGAAAATATTTAACATTATATAAGAAATTATTATAATGGTATCAGTAACTTTATTACAGCTATGATTTCCCATTTTGCAGGAGGCCCTAGCCAATATTCCAAGACAAATAAAAGAAAAAATAAGTTCAGATATCCTGTGTCTGATCCCAGCACCAAAAAAAAAAAAAAAAAAAAAAAAAAAAAAAAAAAAAAAAAAAAAAAAAAAAAAAAAAAAAAAAAAAAAAAAAAAAAAAAAAAAAAAAAAAAAAAAAAAAAAAAAAAAAAAAAAAAAAAAAAAAAAAAAAAAAAAAAAAAAAAAAAAAAAAAAAAAAAAAAAAAAAAAAAAAAAAAAAAAAAAAAAAAAAAAAAA
>PVLC010044041.1:0-12316 GCA_004027655.1 Graphiurus murinus
AAAAAAAAAAAAAAAAAAAAAAAAAAAAAAAAAAAAAAAAAAAAATAGGGCTGAGGGTATAGCTCAGAGGTAGAATGCCCCTGAGTTCAATCCCCAGTACCACACACACAAAAAAAATTAAAAATAAATAAATAAATAAATTTTTAAAAATAGGGCTGGAGATGTAGCTCAGAGGCAGAATGCCCCTGGGTTCAATCACCAGTACTAAATAAATAAATAAACAAATAGGGCTGGGGGTGTGGCTTGGAGGCCGAATGCCCGTGGGGTCAATCCCTAAAAAAAAAAAAAAAAAAAAAAGCTTGTCTTAGCCTATGCATTCCTTTGTTTCACTTTTTTTCTAATCAAATTACTGCAATTGACACAAATTTAAGCAAATTTCATTTTGGGTCACGGGGACTTGGTGTTGTAATCAAAGATCTGAATGAAATTCCTGAACACACACAGTAATTAGGAGCACAATAAAAGCAGAACTGCAATGTCCCAGCTCCACACAACACTAACAGGAAGTCTGGTTCAGTTCCAAATTATATTTGGGCTCCACATGCAAAGGGCTCATTTTCACATGGGCAGAGAAAACAGAAATAAAGATCATGGCAATAACCACACGAGATGAGCAATGTAATTAGAAAATAAACCATACCCTAGCAGGCAAATTATTTTAATGTGTTTCAAGAACTGAGTACTCTGTATGGAATTAAAAACAAAGGAGGGGGGAGTAAGAAAAGGTAAGTCAGGGAAATCTTTGTCATAAAATTAGAAATACAAAAGCAACAAATTAAAATGATTACAGACTTGAGTAACATTAGTAGCCAGACAGACCCGATGCGTTGGGGGAGATCTTCACTGATCCGAGAGGGGACTGGGGGTGGATTATTAACCTCAACAAGACAAAGGACCTTGCTCTTGCACTCCGAGCGAACCTGTCAGACAGCTTCCAGAAACTTCCAAGGTGAAGCTTCTTTCCTCAAAGAAAACTGACAGGGAGGGCTTGCCTCTGTGACCCCAATAAGTACATTCATTCATCTAACTAAGGCAACCAAAAGACAGTTTCTTGAGACCCCCCGATTCCTTGACAGCCATTGATTCTACCCATGTCAAAAGCAAAACACAGACACAGAGGCAGTGGTTCTGCACAGCGCTAAGATGCTGGCCGTCTCGGTGACTGTGGTCCCTGCAGATGTCATGTGATGATGTCTTCAAGGAAGGGGTGGACGGGGTAGAGCAGGACCCCAGCCACGTCTGACGGAGAAGTGACCCACTGAGGAAGGACGTACGGACCAGCCACGGGCGCACCTCCGACCCTGCAGCCCACTGAGGTAGGAGCTCGAGAAGAAATGCGGAACTTGGGGTGCTCTTCATTTGTTGTCTGCTTGCTCAGCTGGGGCCCAGGACAGGGCCATTCACCAGCACGTGTGGCCTTACAAAATTGAGTCGTGCCAGATCAGCCACAGGACAGGGCAAGACGGAGGCGGAAGCCACAGGCGGCAAGGTCCTGGCGCTGACCACACACGCGACATCGGGTGTCCGGACAAATCAAGGGCTTGGAGGTTGGGGACGAGGTGGAGAACCCCAGCAGGCATTTTACAAAACGGTAATTAGCAAATTGTATCAAAAAGTATCAAAACAGTCCAGAAAACTCTAAAAACAGCCAGACTTGGCAGATGCAGGGGCCAGGGTCCCTCGTTGCTCATGAGGCTGGGTCTCTCCTGAAGGCAGATGCCACTGGCTCCCTTCCATGGAGACACCGGGAGGCCCCGGCCACAGCTACGCCTGCAGGTCTGAGCCTGGCACTGCGTCTAGCTCAAACATCTGGGAGCCCGGGCCTGTGAGCTGCTGCTCGGGCCAGTACTGGTCAAGCGCCCCTCCCCCCACCCCCCCACAATGGGGACCCTAGTAAAGAAGGAGATCGAGGTGGCAGGGGCCTTTGACTTTCTGCATTGCTGCAAATCACTGAAACGTCCCTGTCACTTAGGGCCAGGTACTTGGAATCACTGTATCTGAGCTCACAGAACAGGACCCTGGGCCCCAAAGCGGGGACGCGCTCCCCTTTGGCATTCGCTTCTCACTTCAAAACTGAACAAACCCCTGTGAGCTTCTGGGGTCTCTACTAAGAACCTTGTCACTAAGGGGGAGGCCGGGGCATTCTGAATATAAACAGACCTAAGGTCTGCCGTGGTGATACAGGTCTCCAAGCCCTGCCTGGGAGTCTTACTAAAACAGCAGAAGGTCAAAATTGGCCAACTGAAGGCTGAGTGCACTGAGACTAATGAGGCTGATCAGATACTCCAGGTATATTTGCTCTTTTTTCTTTTTTGAGACAAAGTCTTGCTATGTTGCCCAGGCTGGGATCAAAACTCCTGGGCTGAAGCCATCCTCCTGCCTCAGTCTCCTGAGCAGCTAAGTGTATTTTAAACAGCAGAAAAACCACTGCAAACCAAAGTGTTTTCCAGCTTTCTAGTCCCCTTGCCTGCATCAGTCTACTTATGTCTTAAGCAAACTGGGTTCTGGCTCAGGTAAGGATGGAACCTCAAAGCCACAACTAATATGAAGTAAAAACTCAAATTCCTTAAAAATGAGAAAACGCAAAACTGGAATAAAAGCCTGTCATGCTTATTCTGAAAGACCAAGGAAGAAACAAATCCACGTGTTCTCAAAGCTCCAAACAGCTCGGATCCTTGGCAGTTTTAAGCACCTAGTGGCAGAACGTGTTAAGGGTCTTCAGACGGACTTGCTACCACAGTATCAACCGTGCAGTTCACACTTGGCCACCTGCTTATGCACAGCTCAAGCTCTGCCCATCCTTGCCAGAAACCCTTTTCTCCCATTCTCAGCTGGACTGCATGGTGCAGTGAATTTCCAACGTAAAAATACAGGTAGCAAAACCCAGCCCAAGTCCCGGCACTTGGTTCTGTACCTTCCCACTGACTCGGTCAAGATCAAACCCTTCCTCAGCGTGGGGTGGCCGCCTCCGCGTGCAGCTGACCCACAGGATGACTTTTACATCCGAGTTCCCCCTCCCTGCAGTGGAAGGCCCCCGGCCTTAGTACTATCAGATTCTGAGCCAGGAAAACTACAGACCACATTACCATCGTCGGGAGAGATGTCACATGTAACCCACAAGGCACAAGGAAACCAGGAGAGAGGCCAGCACCTCACCCTTGTCCTGGGGCAAGCCCCAGCAGCCCTCGAAGACTAGCTGACCTCGGCTAAAAACCAGTGCCACCCCTGTTCCCAATGTCAAAGCCACCCTGCTCTCCCAACTACCCACAGAGCTGAGCCCTGTCCCCACCCTGACCTGGATTCTGGGTGGATGGCCTGTTTGTTCAAGACCTGGGGAGAAAAGACCCGGCAGGCGTCACACCATGCTTTCTGAAGGGTCTTTGAGTGATAAAACCTCTCCTGGGAGGATGATTCTGCAAAACGCATTCCATAGGAGTCTGCGACTAGGAATGAGACCAAAAAAAAAAAAACCTCTCAGGCTCCAAGAAGTTGGATATGGTGGGTGGATAGGTTAACAGTTAATACAGGACTGGGAGCCTTTTACTACACCGAAGTGATGCGGAGTGCCGTCAGGAGTTTACAGCCTTCTGGTTTGCCTGGTTCCGCCTTGCAGAACCTCCCGGCAGCTTCTAAGTCTCTGGGGACCCCCACATCTAAGTAACTAACCAATGCGCAGACTGCTCGCTATCTAGCAAGAGGCCGGCGACTCGGGCGTTGAAGCTTTTGTTTTTCTTCCACTAACAGGTTTACAAGGAATCCTGATGTTGTCTCATCTCCGCAGTCAGAGCTTTGCTGGGCTCAGGATGGAAGCTGAGTGCTTTATGCTTTGTGCTGTGCGACAGCGTGGGCCTCAGTGTGACCGGAGAGACCTGGTCTGGAAACTCTGTGCAGGAACAGCGCAGGGCGGCTTCACTTCTCAGAAGAAGCCAAATGCGGATCCACAGCTTAGTAGCCTGACAGAAGCCCCCACCTTCGAGCCCCCCCCATCATTCCATCATTCCGTGTGGTCTTGTTGCTTAAGGAGTGCAGACAGATAAAAGCTTGGTAAACAATGTGCCCGGAACTGCAAACCCACGCAGCAGCAGGCACCCGGGGGCCTGAAGTGCCACCTGAGCTGGGGGAGGGACCCGACCAACTTCTTGGGGACCAGTGTGCTCGCCTGTGTACGGGCTCCCAATAGCTCCTCGGAGGGGAACTATGGCAGGTTTTACAGCATTTGCTCTTTCCTGAGAAATAAATGTAGATTTGGGGTGTTTGATACATCAGTAACATAAGAGACAGTGGGTTAAGGGGGAAAAAAAACAGACTACAGAATAACATTTATAAAGAACTTCATGCCATTTTTTCCTCGTGTTTACCTATAATCTTTTAGAATTCAGAAGGATTACCAGCCAGGAAAAACGGAATTTTTCAGAAACAAGTCAGCTGATAGAAATTGCAGCAAGAACAATTCTCCAGCAAAAAGTCCCCAGGGTTTGCTTTGCTCTCCAGGGAGCCGAGGGAACCTCAACCGCTGCCTTGCCCTGCACCCTCACAAAAGAAACAGGCTTGCCCTTGCCCGTGACTGCCCAGGGCGGCTGGTGCTCCTGAGTGAAGGACTAAAGTACAGTCCCCCGGGCACCCCTGCCCCCGGCCCCGCTCCTAGTAGTTTTGGATCTGATCATTCTGAGCAGGGGCTGGGAGTCTCTTGTTTATTTTTTGCAGTACTGGGGATTGAACCCAGGGTGCATTCTGCCTCTGAGCTATCTCAGTCTTATTTCATTTTGAAACAGGGTCTTGCTAGGCTGATGAGGAGTTTCACTACTTGCTGAGGCTGGTCTTGAATCTGCGACCCTCCTGTCTCAGCCTCCCAAGTACTGGAATTACAGTCATGCACCACCAGGCCTGGCTGGAGTCTATTGTTAAAGCCAGGTTTGGGGAGGCTCAGAGTTAAGTGGCCTGAATTATCCCTTCCACAATCTACCTACATAATCTGTGTGCTCTGGAGACAGTCAAGGGAAAAGAAGGCCCGGCACAGACAAAAGGGCTAGTCACTGCCTGAGCCCAGGCTTAGCTATTTAAGCAGGTAATGTGCAAAGTTAAATGTCATATTTAATTGGTTACCATGATATCATAGAAATAGCAAGAATCATAAAAGTAAAAAGAAAGCCGCTCAGAGGCCGGCAGCGTTTCTGGGGTCCTCAGGAGTGGCCCTGGCGGTCACTGGGCGCCATCCTGGGGCCGCTTGCCCCGGCCCTTCTTCTTCTTGTCCTCTAGTGGGGGCTTCAGGGCGCAGACGCAGGCGGACACGCCGGCGATGGCCTTGGGCAGGTCGGGGCCGCGGCTCCACTTGTTGGCCTCGCGGTCGTACACCTGCACGACCTTGGAGAAGGCGGTGCTCTCCCAGCTGTAGCCGCCCAGGATGTAGATGCGGCCCTCCCACACGGCCACGCCCGACTCGCTGTTGGCGTGCAGCAGCGGCGCCACGCGGCTCCACTGGTTGCACTGCGGGCTGTAGGCCTCCACGCCCAGCACGTCGAAGCGCTCCATGGACTCGATGTTGTCGTCGCTGCCGCCGATGGCGTAGATGCTGTCGCCCAGGCTGCACATGCTGTGCCAGCCGCGCGCCGTGCTCATGGGCCGCCGCTCCTCCCACACGTCCGTCCGGTGGTCGTAGCACAGCAGGTTCTTGCGGTAGGGGCCGATCTGGTAGTCGTGGCCCCCAGAGATGTACACGAAGTCCTTGTAGATGGTGCCCGCGTGGCCGTAGGTGAACCTGTAGGGACCGGAGGAGAGGCGGGGACTCAATGCTGCGCTCAGCTTCACCTCCCCATCGGGGACTAGAGAGGACTTGAGGAATCAACCTGGGCGGGGAACTACAGCTAGTGCTTCAGAGGCGGCAGTGGACATTAGACAGGGCAGGGGCAGCAGGAAAGTGGGCACCCCAAATCTGTTCTTCTCCAAGTCTCCACTTCCCCATCTGGGACATTCAGCCAGTAACAGGGCTGCAGGCTTCTTCTAGGGCCCGGAAACAACCCCAGCAACGTGCTATTTAGGCACACACCGACACCTGATCGGAGGACAGCAGCCCAGCGCAAGGAAAAAGTGCTATTCCAACCACGAGGACATCCTGGGGAACACCAGGCTGGAGGCCGTGAATTCAGCATTTGTCAAAACCCATCAGGGAACAGGCTAATAACACAAAGGCTGGACCGTCCTGTGGTTAATAGTAGCGTCCCGCCAGGCATGGTGGCACATGCTTGTAATCCCAGTACTTGGGAAGCTGAGACAGGAGGGTTTCAGGTTTAAAGCCAGCCTCAGCAACTTAGTGAGACACTGTTTCCAAATAAAATATAAAATAGGTTTGGGGGTATAGCCCAGAAGCAGAGGCCCCTGTATCCCATCCCCAGTACCACAAAGAAAAAAAAAAAATAGTAATGTCCCAGCACTGAGTCCTGTGGCAGCAAAGGTCAGCCTCAATGCAGTATGTTCACAAGAGAATCCATGTGCGTGCAAGAGAGGAGGTGCTCAGGGAAACTTTGTGCTTTCTGTGCAATTTTCTGTAATCCTAAAATGCCTCAAAGCACTAAGTATATTGAAAACAAAGAAAGGGGGAAAAAAAAAAAACCATGCATGGTGGGCACGCTTGTAATCCTAGTACTTGGGAGACTGAGACAGGAAGATTGCAGGTTGGCAGCCAGCCTCGGCTACTCAAAATAAAGAATAAAGCTGGCCGTGGTGGCGCACACTTGTAAACTCAGTACTTGGGAGACTGAGACAGGAGGATCACGGGTTTGTGGCCAGCCTCAGCTACTCAGTGAGGCCTTCTGCAACTTAGTGAGACCCTATTTCAAAATAAAGAATAAAGTCAGGCATGGTGGCGCAAACTTGTAATCCCAGTACTTGGGAGGCTGAGACTGGAGGATCACAGGTTTGCGGCCAGCCTTGACTACTTAGTGAGACTCTGTTTCAAAATAAAGATTTAAAAATAGGGCTGGTATGTAGCTCACAGGTAAAATGCACCTGGGTTCAATCCCCAGTACCAATAAATAAATAAATAAATAATAAAAAATAGGGCTGGGGGTGTAGCTTGGAGGTAAAATGCCCCTGGGTTCAATCCCCAGTATCGCAAAAAAAAAAAAAAAAAAAAAAAAAAAAGAACAAAGCCCAAAGAACGGGGTGGGGCAGTAGTGACTCAGCCAGGACTCGGGACGCAGGAGGTACAGGGCAGGCTGTGGGTGCGTGGAGTGGAGGCTGCACTGCACAGGTGAGGTGCACGTGAGGGAGGAAATGAGCCGGCAGGTTAAGCAAGCACAGTAGCGCACGCGCTGCTGACGGCATCCTGGACTGCGCGAGTTCCGACTCTGGGCAGAGTCTGTGGGGAACAACTGAAGAAGAATGTAATCCGAGGTACTTAAATCACGCTGGCTGGTCCGTGACAGCAGTGACCACAGGTGCTCGCAACACTACCCTGGCTTTCCTTCTCCATGGAAAATGGGGTGAGAAAACACCTCAACTTGGGGAGACCAAGGGCCCTGGCTGGCGCAGGATGGGCCAAGATTCATACCACCGTCCCCTGGATGAGGTGACAGGTCACACAGGACACATACCTCTCCACCTCTCAGCCCACCGTGGGCACCCAGGGTAAAAAGTGCCAGGCCTGGCCCGACACAGAACCATCCACAGTGCCGGGGGGAGGGGGGGAGTGCCGGCACTCACTGGCAGGCGTCCAGGACCGTGCCTCTGGCTCCTTGGAACTTCTACACGAAGGTGATCATCTGTCTAGGAACTGGAAGGGCTAGGACGCATGACCCAACTGTGACAGGGATGGCACAAGCCCGTAATCCCAGTATTTGGGAAGCTGAGATAGGAGGCTCGAAGTTTTGAGACCAGCCTCAGCAATTTAGTGAGACTCTCAGCAATCTAGGGAGATCCTGTTTCAAAACAAAAAAATAAAAAGGGCTGGAGGTGTGGCTTGGAGGTAGAGTACCTCTGGGTTCGAATTCTAGTGTCACAAAATAAGAAGCAAAACAAAACAAAAAACCCCACAGGTACACTTGTACCCCCACTCCCTTTCTAACTCTCGGGGACAAAGCTTCTAAGACACCCGGATGCCTGTTACAGCAAGACTGGTTCAGGGAACTGGTAAAGGCCATGGCGTGCGCCCTCTGCTGGCCTGGTGACACGGCTGCCCCAGGGCGGCGGGGGAGGGCAAGAGGGCTGCTCCCTGGGCATCTCCCAGGGATGTCACCAGTGCCCCACCTAGCCTTCCCACAATGCTACGGGGCAGGTACTCTGAGGAAGTTCAGACTCAGTGGACCGTCCAGTAAAACCCTTCCTGTCACAGCACAATACTCACTCTCAGAAGCTCCGGAAACGAACAGACAGAAACCGGGGGACGCGTGTGGGGATGGCAGAGCTGACCCTTCCAACCTGAACATTTGAAACCAGAGCCCGGGCTCCCCTCCCATGCCCGGGACCCCTCAGGCTCAGGCGACCCCCCTACAACTTGAGGCCAGACAGCGAGTAGACCGACTTTATCCCACAAAAGGTTGGCGGCAGAACCCTCATCACCTTGGCAAGCCGGCCACATAGGACCAGGAGTCGGTCTTGGGACTGTAGGTCTCCACCGAAGAGAGCGCTCCATTCTCATTCCGGCCACCGACGGCCACCAGCATGTCTTCAATGGAGGCAAGGTAGAAGTCCACGCGGCGCTGGTTCATGGAGGCCACCTGTGGAAGCAAGACACCTGTGCTTCCCTTCCCCAGACCCAGGACCGCACCATCACGGGGCGGGGGAGGGCGTGCTCCAACTGGGTCTGCTGAGTGCCCGGCCCAAGGTGGACGGCAGCCCCGTGAGCTGGGGAGGCAGGGGCCCAGCCCAAGGAGAGAGAGGTCTTTGGGTGGGACTGCCCAGGGCCCCTGAGGTCCCCAAGAGGGGATCGGGGCCGCATGGCTTTCCAAACTCATTTGGCCACGTGGTCAGCCTCGTGGACTAGGACTCTACAGGACACACAGTTTAGAGCTGCCTACTTAACGTGATCTTCTGAAATTAAAAAAAATCATTTTCCCCTCCTCCCCTCTACCACATATTCAAGAAAATGCGGCTTGCCATTCATTTTAACAGAGCAGAAAGTGGCGCTCAAAGAAGTTAAAAGACCCAACCTTTTTTTCTTTCTCTTTGATGATCCCAGCAGAACACACAAACGTGTCCTGCACGAGATGTCGCATTGGGGCTGCTACGACCTTGAAGCTTTTGAGGACAGACTCCAAAGGTGGAGCTTGCTTCTAGCAGCATGCCAGCCTGTGGTTTTAGATTTTTTTTTTTCCCTTTTGTGGTGCTGGGGACTGAACCCAGGGCCTCGCACATGCTAGGCAAGCACGTTACCCCTGAGCTACAGTCTCAGACCTTTTTTAAAATTTTATTTTGAGACAGTGTCTAAGTTGCCCAGGCTGGCTTTGAAATTGCGATCCTCCTGCCTCAGCCTCCCACGTAGCTGGGATTACAGGTGTGTGCCACCACACCTGGCTTGGTTTTAGATTTTTTGAGCATAAATTTGAAAGGTTATCTGGAATCCATTCTGAGTGTTAAGCTCAGGAAAACACCAAGTTAAGTAGTAATACGGAGGTGTGAGTATAAAGACTGGGACAGATTCTCACGGGTGGTGGTCCAGAGAGGGCTCGCAGCATATGGGGGGGGTCCCCAAGCCAGGTGCATGTCAATCAACATGGCTGCAACCCCCAGCCCTAGAAGGCCCAGGGCACTTCCAGAGGGGAATACGAGATTTGGCAGCGGGCGGGCAGGGGGACCAGCCTGAGACCCCAGCAATGCCTTAGCCATGTCGGAGCGTGACCTGGGGCCTGACCTGCAGGCTCCTGCTCGGCCCAGAATCAGGCCTGAGACTTGCCTCCTCGAAGCGGCTCCGAACCTCTCTAGAAGCGGAGCTCGGTGGAGACGGGGCCCAGGGGGCTCATCTGAGCTGCCCAGTAGCTGGAAGCCTGGTGTGGCCATGTCTACCCAAGTGTAACTTAAAGTTAAATAAAATAAAATTGTGGTTCCTTGGTCTGACTGGCCACAACGCGGACACTCAGTGGCCACCGGGGACGGTGGCGCAGTGGTAGACGGCACAGATGGGGGACATTTCCACCAGCGCAGAGTTCTGTGGCACCACACGACCCCTTGGAAGGGGCCGTCGGCCCTCGCGCTCCCTGGCCAGGGCACGGACAGGAGAGGGTGGCACCAGGCGGCGTGGCACTTTATGGTCACACCTCGTGAGAAGCAGGACAGTCGTCAAGGCCCAAGAGGAGGAAGGGGAAGTCAAGGCTAGGTTAAGGCAATGGAAAGAGGCCTCAAGAGAAAAGAAAAAAATCTGGCTTTAATCTCACCTTGATCCACTGTTTACAGCGGGGGTCATACCTATAAAGGAGGTTGGAGGCCGCGTCCCCTCCGTTGTCCCGGGAGAAGCTGCCGCCCGCGATGAAGATGAAGCCCCCCAGCACGGCGACGCAGTGGTGGCTGCGCCGGGCCGGCAGGGGCGTCTCCTTCACCCACTGCTCGCTCCGTGCGTCCAGGTAGCAGGTGTCCTCACTCAGCTCCAGGCAGCGCTCGGAGACCTCGCCGCCCACGAACAGCAGGCGCTCCTCGTTGGTGCGCAGCGCTGTGCGCTTGGTCTGCATGACGGGCTGCGCGGCCAGGCTGTTGTGGTAGCGCACAGCCTCCTCGATGAAGCCCTCGCAGCCGGCCTCCCGAGGCAGCAGCGCGCACACGGCCGGCTTGACGCGGTGCAGCAGGTCGTTCTTGGGGATGAGCGGGAAGTGGATGTTCTCCAGCACGCGGTGCGCATGCGCCTCGCGCTCCGGCTGCTGCGTCAGCCACTGCAGGGCGGCCTGCAGCAGGTCGTGCTCACACTCCCGCTGCACCTGGCTGCTGCTCAGGTAGACGCACAGCTTCTGCATGGAGACGTTCTGCAGGAAGTCGGGCGTGAAGGACAGCGTGCCGAAGTGGCTCAGGACGAAGCCGTCGATGAAGGCGTCAAGGCGCTTGAGGCTGTAGATGGAGGCCAGCTCCTGCAGGTACAGGTAGTTGTCCTCGCTCACCTCCTGCTCCAGGTACTCACAGCAGAAGTCCACCACCGTCCAGATCTGCAGCAGGTGCGCCGTCTCCAGGATGTAGTCGATGTTGCCGCCGTCCAGCGCCAGCTCCCCGCTGTACAGGAAGTCCACCACGGCCTTGAGGCCGATGTAGGAGGCGCCGATCAGCTCCACCTCCTTCTGGAAAGCTTCCCGCATGCCCAGGGTGAACATGGAGTTGAAGTAGTCGCTGCACACGGCCAGCAGGTTGCGGTGGGCGGGCACGCGCTGCTCGTCGGCCACCAGGACCACGTCACAGAAGAGGCCGCGGAGGCGTTGCTCATTCAGCCGCTGCAGCACTGTGGTCGAGTGGTCGGCCCAGCGGTACACCTGCGACAGAGAGGGCGCGTCAGGGAGAGGAAGCACTCACAGCCTGTGGGGGCCCGCCGCCAACAAGCATCTTTAGGTAAGGCGCAACGGGAGTGACCAGGTATAAAATACCTGGCGCATCTTCTGTGTGTCTGCTGATTCTTTCTTTTCCTCTCCAACTTTTTTTTTTGGTGGTACTGGGGCTTCAACCCAGGGGCATTCTCCCTCTGAGCTATACCCCCAGCCCTTTTTTTTTTTTTTTTTTTTTGTGGTACTGGGGATGGAACTCAGGGGCGTTCTACCTCCGAGCTATACCCCCAGCCCTATTTTTTATTCTTTAATTTGAAACCAAGTCTCACTAAGTTGCAGAGTGCCTCACTAGGTAGCTGAGGCTGGCCGCGAACCCAGATCCTCCGGTCTCAGCCTCCTGAATGCTGGGATTACAAGCGTGCACCACCACGCCCGGCTACCCCCAGTCCTTTTTATTTTTTGTTTTGAAATAAGGTCTTAGCCGGGCGTGGTGGCGCACGCTTGTAATCCCAGCATTCGGGAGGCTGAGACCGGAGGATCTGGATTTGCGGCCAGCCTCAGCTACTTAGTGAGGTCCTCCGCAACTTAGTGAGACTCGGTTTCAAAATAAAGAATAAAAAATAGGGCTGGGGAGCCGGGCGTGGTGGCGCACGCTTGTAATCCCAGCATTCGGGAGGCTGAGACCGGAGGATCCGGGTTCTCGGCCAGCCTCAGCTACCTAGTGAGGCACTCCGCAACTCAGTGAGACTCGGTTTCAAAATAAAGAATAAAAAAATAGGGTTGGGGGTATAGCTCGGAGGTAGAATGCCCCTGAGTTCAATCCCCAGTACCGCAAAAAAAAAAAAAAAAAAAAAAAAAGGGCGGGGGGA
>PVLC010044042.1:0-12218 GCA_004027655.1 Graphiurus murinus
GCTACACACCCAGCCTCAGGATGACACTTTAAATTCTCGTGGATGCAGAGCTGGGCTTGGTGGCGCACGCTTGTAATCCCAGCATTTGGGAGGCTGAGACCGGAGAATCCAGGTTCTTGGCCAGCCTCAGCTACCTAGTGAGGCACTCCGCAACTTAGGGAGACCCTGTTTCAAAATAAAGAATAAAAAATAGGGCTGGGGGTATAGCTTGGAGGTAGAAAGCCCCTGAGTTCAATCCCCAGTACCCAAAAAAAAAATTCTCATGGATGCAGACATGTGTGTGTGTGTTGGTGAGCCAGAGGGATTGTCCCACCATCCCCCTGCTCAGTCACAGCAGAAATGCACAAATCCATCCCATCTGGACAGTCTCCTGCCTCAGGATCTATTTTGTGTGTTTTCTGGTACTGGGTATCGAACCCAGGGCATTCTACCTCTGAGCTATACTCCCAGCCCTTTTTATTTTTAATTTGAAATGGTCTCAGTAAGTTGCTGAGGCTGTCCTCAAACCTGCGATCCCCCTGCCTCAGCCTCCCAAGTACTGGGATTACAGGCATGTGCCACCTCATTGGGGGGTCTTGCTGGCAAATAGCTGGCTCCCCAAGGCTACTGTGCAGGTCCCCTCACCCCAAACAGCATCAGGAGAGAGGTGGAAATCCAGTCCCAATACAGGCAGAGCACGTAGCTGCTCTTTCTCCAGGCCCGAGGGCAGGAGAGCTCCCGCTCCGAGTGGTGGCAGAGCCTGGGCTTTCCCAGGGCTGGGGTGAGTGAGTTTCCTTTTCATTTTCAGTGGGTTTTTGAGCAACCGGGTCAGTCTGGGATAGAGGCGGTTGTCAGCCCAGCAGAAAGGAAAAAATGTAGTGAGAAAGAGTATTCTGGGGTGCTATCTGTTTTCTTGACAGATAATTTAAACACCTTGGCGGATTGTTTCAAAAGCAGAGGAAACGCTTTGGCTTCCATTAACCCCTGGCGAAGGGCTGCGATTACCACGATTCTGGTATGGAGCGTTCGCCAGCGTCCTGGGGAGCTCCCACCCAGTGCTGGCTCCCCGAAGATAGCTAGCGGCAGCGGGGCTGTGCACCCCTGGATGGGGAGTACCCCTAGGGCAGGCTTGCTAACCTCCAACTCTGGCCTCACCCCCTCTTGAAGCCCACCCATCAGACCTGTGTCCCATGGGTGTCCCCTCAGCCTTAGCATCTCCTACTTTATCTGGAGCACTGAATTGTCTCTAAAAGCCACTGAGCATAGAGACCCTCATCTTTTGTGTGCATGGGGTGGGGGTGGTACTAGAGATCGAAACCAGGGACATTCTACCTTCTGCAGCCTTTTTTATTTTTTGTTTTGAAACAGGGTCTCACTAGGTTGCTGAGTCTTGCTACATTGCTGAGGCTGTCCTTGAACCTGTGATCCTCCTGTCTCAGCCTCCCAAGTACTGGGATTACAGGTGTGTGCTACCATGCCCAGCTTGGGACCCTTATCTTGTCTCCCTGTTTTCTCCCTTTGTCCTGAACCCTCTTGCAAACTCAGCAAATCCAGGGAGGCAGAGGATGCTCTGAGCCACTGACCTTAATTACTTTGCACTGTCAACATTTTGCAAAAGCTTCCCCTTACTCTTGATTCCCAAGCAGCATGAAATCCTTTTGAATTCCAATATTGAACACTGTTCCCATGCAGGTCGGAGAGGACCCGATATGGTGGTGTTTGGCGGGGAAGCCAAGCTCAGTCCCCAGATGGAGTGGGCTGCACACAGGAAATAAACGAGCTGGAAGCAGAAAATTGGACAGGCCAATTACACCCGCCAGGTCTTTTCAGAGAAGCCTCATGATTTTGATTCAATTCCCAGAACAACAAATATGCCTATGTTTAAACACAGTCTCAGAAATGTGTTCCCAAGCCAACATGAAACCATTGCTGGACTGACCATCATGGGCAGACCTTGTGGGCAGGGGAGTGTGGGGGTCTTCAATTCAAGGGCGTGTTCCTTAATTAAGCATCTGACTACTGTTTCATTGCCAATTCATCTTGTTCCCTCTTAGGGAAAACCTGTCTTTTTTTTTTTTTTTTGGTACTGGGGATTGAACTCAGGGGCATTTTACCTGAGTTACACCCCCAGACCTTTTAATTTTTTATTTTAAAACAGGGTCTTAGGGTCTTGCTAAGTTGCTGAGGTTGGTCTTGAACCTGTGATCCTCCTATCTCGGCCTCACAAGTACTGAGGAAAATCTCTAATTTTGAGGTGCCATGGTCTTCTCTGCCCTCCACAGTCATAGTCCCCTTATCCTGTTAGCTTTAACTTTTCCCCCACCTTCTGGAGACCTTACAGGTATTCCTCCATATCATTGATTTGAGCTTATTATTCTGTCAGATTTTAGTGATCTCTTGTTATCTCTGGATGTGTGTCTGAGAAATCTAGCATACATACAAAAGTATATTTTGCTGGGCAGGATGGCACAAGCCTATAATCCCAGTACTTGGGAGGCTGAAACAGGGGGATTGCAGGTTCAAGATCAGCCTCAGCAACTTAGTGAGATCCTGTTTTAAAATGCAAAATAAAATAAGGCTGAGAGTCTGGCTCAGAGGTAGAATGCCCCTGGGTTCAATTCCCAGCAACAAGAACAAACAAACAAAAACAAACAAACAAAAAAATCAATATTAAAAAAGCCCAAAGAGCCGGGCATGGTGGTACACGCTTGTAATCCTAGCATTTGGGAGGCTGAGACTGGAGGATCCGGGTTCGCGGCCAGCCTCAGCTACCTAGTGAGGCACTCTACAACTTAGTGAGACTCGGTTTCAAAATAAAGAATAAAAAAATAGGGCTGGGGTATAGCTTGGAGGTAGAATGCCCCTGAGTTCAATCCCCAGTACCGCAAAAAAAAAAAAAAAGAAAAAAAGCCCAAAAAACTTTCATTTAAAAAAAATAAAGTGTATTTCATACATAGCACATTTCTAAGAATCCATTGAAGTAAACACCAAGAAACCAAATATTACCAGATCTGAGAAGCCCCCATAATCCTGTTCTCTCTTCCAGAGGTACCAAGAATCTGGAATTTTGTGTTAGACAATTTCTTGCTTTTCTTTCCAGTTTTAAAAAAAACATGTATGTATTTCTAAATTAAATAAGTATTTGTCATTATCTGCTCTTGAGTGTCATATTTTTGAGTCATATATTCTTTGTTGACTTGCTATTTTTGCTCATTGTATTTTTGATTCATCCTTTGGTGGCTTAGTTGTACGCGTGTCTTCACTGCTGTATAGAATTTCATAGCCACCATTTATGTATCTATTCTATTGTAGAAGGACATTTGGGCCGGTGTGGTGGCATACCCCTATAATCCTAGTATTTGGGAGGCTGAGACAGGAGGATTGCAGGTTCAAGGTTAGCTTTACCACCTTAGCAAGACTCTGTTTCAAAATAAAAAATAAAAAGGGCTGGGGTGTAGTTTAGCGATAGAATGTCCTTGGGTTTAATCCCTAGTACCCCCCCTCCCCACCAAAAAAAAGGACATTTGAGTTGTTTCCAGATGTTTTGTTGTTACAAGAAATGCTGTAACCTGTATTCTCGGCATGTCTCCTGGGAGTGCATGTGTGCTCCACTCTCTTGGTTGAGGGTCAGGCATGGGAGACAATGCTTAGGAGATGATGCTTAGAAGTAGCCCACGAGGTGCCAGGTGCATCATGGATATGCACCAGCTAAGACTCCTATAGCAGAGCCTTTGTGATCTATCTTTCTATATTCCTCCCTCCCTACCTTCCTTCTTTCCCTCCCTTCCTTCCCTCTCTTTCCCTTCCTTCCTTGTACTAGGGATTGAACCCAGGGGCATTCTACCTCTGAGCTAC
The DNA here is from genome assembly GCA_004027655.1 of Graphiurus murinus. Lineage (NCBI taxonomy): Eukaryota > Metazoa > Chordata > Mammalia > Rodentia > Gliridae > Graphiurus > Graphiurus murinus. The sequence goes on from PVLC010044042.1 coordinate 3,835, forward strand.
ACCCCAGCCCTATTTTATTTTTTATTTTAAAACAGGGTCTTGCTATGTTGCTCAGAGCCTGGCTACTTCTGAGATTGACCTTGAACCTGCGATCCTCCTGTCTCAGCCTCCCAAGTACAGAGATTACAGGTGTGCACCACCACATCGGCTCTTTATGATTACTTTTGCAAACAGGGAGTCCTGGAAGCTGGCCATGACCATGACACTGGCCTCAAGTCAATGCAGTGTTGGGAACAACAGGAGAAGTTCAAGAGTCAGAGAGCCAACTGTGTCTTTGGAGATATAGACTTAGATCAGGGTCAGGGCCAGTCTGGTCATAGTTGCAGGTGCTTGGCTGAGTCTGCAATGTAGCAAATTGCAAAGTCAGGGCAAAGAGAAGAAAGGCACCTGGAGTCCCCAGAGAGATAGGAATCAGTAAGGGAAGATGAGACAGAAGGGCCACCTCCTTTCATCGGTCCTTCCTCCCACCCTGGAGCAGGAGGTCTGAGGGCTGATTGCTGAGGACAGGGTCCCTGGCTTGGTAGAAATCAGAGGAGGGAGAGGCGGGCCTAGTGGAAGGAGCCTGTGGTCCCCAGGTTCCATCACAGCTCCTCATGTCCTGGCAGCACCCCCTTAAACTTGTCACTTAATGTCCCAGAGTTTTCCTTTAGCTGGAAAATGGGGGCATTGATACCCAGGTCACTGAGCATCGTGTGCAGTCTGCAGGAAGATCTCAGCAAAGGCCAGTTATTCCTGCGTCCCTTTTCATCAGAAGAATGTTCTGGTAGCTCAGTAGGATGTGCACGGGAGAGGGGATGGGTATGCTGTTCCAGGGCTCAGCACCACCTAGCAGCTTAATAAATACTTCCTGAAGGATGGAACCACCCTCAGTTCTCCAGCCTCCATCTGCCAGACAGCTGGCTGGGGGAGGGGTGCATCTGTGCCAGCCAATGTCACTTGACATCTAAAAAGATGGGTAGGAAAATCGGATAGAATTTTTACCCAAATTAGTGCAAGAAAAAGATCAAATTCAGATGCTTCCTTCCTGGCTTTCCAACCCCCTCCCTTTTCCAGTGGCATGCGTGGGAGAAAATCACACCAGGACCAGGTGCATCAGCTGCCCCATGGGAACAGAGAGGCCCCTGCACCTCAACATGGTCAAGGTGGGTCCCACAGACTCTTGGGCTCCCAACACCACCAACCTCTGAGCATATCTGGTGTGGCAGAATGACCGGGGGACCCCAGGAGGAGTGACAGGCAGACACTAGAAGCTGTAAGCCGAGGTACCTCATAGAGGGTCATATCAACTGCAAAGAGCCTTCTAGGACCACTCCCCAGCACTGGCCTCAGGGGAGCCCAGGGCCCAGCACCTAGAAAGCAGGCACGCTGGGCATCAGTGAGTCCCTCCCCTCCGGGCCTGCCCTTCCCCAGACATCCACTGGTCTCCATGCTAGCCTTGCTTTAACATTTTGCTGAAACTGAACCTTCTCAAGAGGCCCACTCTGGCTAATCTTTTTTCCCCTCAACTGCGATAAAATTTATAGCACATAAAATTTACCATGCTAACCATGTTGAGATGCGCAGCTCAGCCGCACTGAGTGAGTTCACACGGCTGTGCGACCATCACTATCGCCCACCTACTGAGCTTCTCCGTCCTGCCAAACCAGAATTCTGTCCCCATGGGTTGGAACTTAAGCAAGGCCTCAGGAGGCTGATGCAAAGTTTCTTAACGTTCAATCTTCTCACAGTTCAAAACAGCCTGCCTACGTGATGTGGTTTACCACTCCAAGCTGACTGTTGACTTTTGATTATTGTCCTCCCCACCTTTTTTTTTAAACTCTTGTTGGCTGTTAACTTTTAACTCTTATTTCTCCCACTTTGCTTGCACACCTGCAGAAGGTATGTTTGGTCACGTATGCTAAAACTTAAGCCATAAAAATATAAACTTTTTACCCACACTATGGAAAAGTGAACTTTTCACCCTGAGCTTGTAGTTTGTCTGTATAAAAGTAACCCCAAGCGGCTACTCAGGACTGCACTTGGGTTTCTTGTCTAGGTGCAGTCCCGGCTGCCAGTAATAAAGACTTTCTATTGGCAACAAACTGGTCTGCGTCATCTGTGGTGAGATACCTCACAACACATGAAACGCCATCTCCAACACACCTGTAATCCCAGTGATTGGGAAGCTGAGGCAGGAGGATAACAGGTTTGAGGCTAGCCTCAGCAACTTAGCTAGACCCTCAGCAACTTGGGTTCAATCCCCAGTGCCACCAAAAAAAAAAGGTGAAGGTGTTTGCTGTCTGACTCCAGAGGCTAAGGCAGGAGGATCACAAGTTCAAGGCTAGCTTTGGCAACTTAGTGAGATCCTGTTTCAAAATAAAAAATAAAAAGGGAGCCAGGCGTGGTGGTGCATGCTTGTAATCCCAGCATTTGGGAGGCTGAGACCAGAGGATCCGGGTTTGTGGCCAGCCTCAGCTACCTAGTGAGGCACTCCGAAACTTAGTGAGACCCTGTTTCAAAATAAAGAATAAAAAATAGGGCTGGGGGTATAGCTAGGAGGTAGAATGCCCCGGGGTTCAATCCCCAGTACTGCAAAAATAAATAAATAAATAAATAAATAAATAAATAAATAAATAAATAAATAAATAAATAGGGTAGGGGTGTAGTTCAGGGGTGGAATGCCCTCCGGTTCAATCTCCAGTAACCAAAACAACAACAACAACAACAACCCCTGCTCCCTCCCCAGGCTCTGGCAACCACCCTCTACTTTCTGTCTCTATGACTCTGATGGCTCTACAGACCTCACCTAAGTGGCATCATAGGTGTTTGTCCTTTTATGACTGGCTTATTTCACTCAGCATAATGTCTTCAAGGTTCATCCATATTGTAGCATGTGTCAGAACTGCATTCCTTTTTAAGGCTAAATAATATTATGTATATAGCACATTTCGTTTATCCCTTTGTCTGACGACAGACATGGGCTGCTTCAGTGTTTTCGCTATTGTGAATAGTGTGGCTATGAACATGGCTGTCCAAATATATCTTCTTGTGTCTCTGCTTTCAGTTCATTTGCATTTATACTCAGGGGTCCTTGCTAGGCGCTTGCCTAGGAATCCAAATCCTTACTGGACTATTCCTAGCCATACACTACACAGCAGATACAACAACAGCATTTTCATCTGTCACCCACATCTGCCGAGACGTTAATTATGGCTGGTAATAGCATAATTCTCTTTATTTTATTTTTTTGTACTGGGTATTGAACCCATGGAATTCTACTTTGGAACTATACGCCCAGCCCTTTTTATTTATTTTTTATTTTGGAGCAGGGTCTTGATAAGTTGCTGAGGCTGGTCTCGAACCTGCGATCCTCCTGTCTCAGTCTCCCAAGTACTGGGATAATAGGCATGTGCCACCACGCCTGACTCTATTTAATCTTTTTAGAAACCATATTGCTGTCCACAGCGGGAGTGGGGTTCTACCTTCTCTACGTGCTCACCAGCACTTGGTATTTTCTGCTGTTTATACTGGCCATCCTGATGCGCGTGATGTGGTGGCCCATCTACTAGAGCACTGAACCCTTCCTTCCACCCTGCCCAAAGCTCCTGACCCCTTGGCTCTGTCCTATTCTTTCTTTTTCCCACTCAGTATCTAACAGTTTTTATAATTTGTTTATTCGTCTGTTCATGTTTTATTATCTATTTCTTACTCCCTATCCCTGGCCTCTACTAGAACATAAGTTCAAGGCAGGAATATTTATTTATTTATTTATTTATTTATTTATTTATTTATTTATTCATTCATTCATTCATTCATTCATTCATTCATTTATTTATTTATTTATTTATTTATTTATTTGCGGTACTGGGGATTGAACTCAGGGGCATTCTACCTCCGAGCTATACCCCTAGCCCTATTTTTTATACCTTATTTTGAAACCGGGTCTCGCTAAGTTGCGGAGTGCCTCACTAGGTAGCTGAGGCTGGCCACAAACCCGGATCCTCCGGTCTCAGCCTCCGGAATGCTGGGATTACAAGCGTGCACCACTACGCCCGGCTGTTGGATGATGTTTTGAAGGAAGAAACATCTGGCTCCATCGATCATGCCCTGGTGTCTTTGGGTGAGTGACCTCTCTTCTCTAAGCCTCGGTTTCTCCATCTGTCACAGGGGACAACAGATCTCCTATAGACCTCACTGGGCTCCCGTGAGGATGTGATGCTCACAGCTTGGGCCTGGCAGGGGCTTGGCTTGTGTCTGCTATCAACAACCAGGCTGCCTTGGTGTGGGGGTACGGACAGTCGGCTCAAAGGACTGGCATGGCGCGGTGATGAAGTCATTCCCTCTTGGGTCAGCTAGCATCTCACAGAGCAAGATCTCTTTCTCTAGTGCTACATCCCCTACCCCCCTTTCTTGTGGCATTGGGGATTGAACTCAGGGGTATTATACCTCTGAGCTACACTACTCACAGTCTTATATTTTTTAATTTTATGTGCTTTTATTGGTGCATTATAGTCTCACAATGTATATCATGTTGACACTGACATACATGCACACAGCACTTGGTTACCTCCCCCCAGCCTTATTTTATTTTGAACCAAGGTCTCACTAAATTGCTAAGGCTGGCTTCAAACCAGCAATCCTCCTGTTTCGGCCTCCCAAGTACTGGGATTACAGGCGTGCTCAGGTAGGCACCCCATACAAGGGGCAGGGAAGGAGGTGGAACTGGTTTCAGCTGACTATGAGGGGTCCCTGCTAAGATAGACTGCTCTGGGGCTGGTGGGCGCCGGAGCCTCTGCCCGTCGCCTTTGCCTGTATGAGAGGCCAGGAGGCAGCACTGGAAGTGGGTCTGCTTGGCAGAGCCATGCGGCGTGGGAGACAATCAACACGCTGAGGAAGTGTATGACCATCCGGGTTCCCCAGGGACGCTATGACAGCAGCCCAGAGTGAGCAGGCACAGATGGTAGGGCGCTCCAGCAGCCGCCCGCCCGGGTGCCAGCCGCCCACTCCCAGGCGCGCTCACGGGTGTGGAGGAGCCTCTGGCAAAGCTGTTTGCAGCAAAAATCTAAACTGCAAGAAACAGCGGGACCAGGAGAGAAGCAGTGTGGAGAAGCAGATGGCAGCTTGCAGCGGGCACGGGCCACCCTCCCTGTGGGCAGGTGCCGAGGATGCCGGGCTTGGCTGGCACAGCCGGTTCCCGTTGGTGACTGACTAGGGAGTGGGGGGACCCTGATTCTCCTAGCCCTCTGCAGGCTTGGGAAGGTTGGAGGTGATTTCAAGATCACCTGAGAAGCCCCTCTCCTTTTTCAGAAATTCCCGTTAGAGTCAATCAATAGGCAGGAGAAGGGGCTGCGAGGAGGAAACCCAGGCTCAGTGGGCGCATGGGCACTGTGGGCCCCAGCCAGGGCCACTGCGGTAAGACTCCCTAGAAATCAAAAACACCTTGCTGGGAAAAGATTCTAAAGTGATCAGAGCAAGGACATTTCTTTGCAAATTTCTCTTTCAATCAACAAACATTTCCTGAGCACTGTTGTATGCAAACACCACTGGGAACACAGTAAGTGTTGGCTGCCGCTGGGCCTCCACCGAGTGACAAACAACCTGCATGGAACTGGGAATGCAAAACAAAAGCTGAACAGAGAAGGATGCTCTAATTGCATTAATCAGCTTTCAATTACTTACAATTGGTCTTTTCCCCTTCCTAGCTCATCCCTCTCAGGTAACTGCCTTTTCAGAAGCCTTCTTATGCCAACTGGTACCTGTCAGAGGCTGGAGGAATGGTTTCTAGAATCCTGGGAAATCTAGATTCCAATTAACTTTTCCACTGATTACAGTACAACTTTGAGTGAGTCACTATTTTTTTTTTCTTGTTGCTTTGTTTTGTTTTGTTTTAATGGATAGAAAAGTAAGGCTAAACAATAAATGAAATGAGTTTCTAGTTTGCATCATCTCATGTTTATTGTTGTTGTTTTTGGTGGCACTGGGGACTGAACCCAGGGGCATTCTACCGCTAAGCTACACTCCCTGCCTTATGTTATTCTGTATTTTGAAACAGGGTCTAGGTTACAGAGGGCCTCACTAAGTTGCTGAGATTGGCCTTGACCTGCGATCTTCCTATCTCAGCCTCCCAAGTACTGGGATTAAGGAGTACACCACCACAACCAGCTCACAACATCTCATGTCCAGAAGCCCCCAGTGCAGTCCTTCCCGACCCCAACTGAAAAACACCACATGAGAGGGGTGTGACCGTGAGCCTACAGCCAGGCTCCCACCAATGGGCAGAGTGTGGGTGGCCATTCTGGCCTTGCCTATCTGCCAGGGTGTAGGGGACAGGGTCTGAGGCCGCCTGGGCAGCCTTCATGACGCAGCAGGGATGTAGGTTTCTGGTGCCACACAGGGGCTGCCCTCCCTCCTCAAGCCTGGCCACTGTCCCCAGGAGATGTGACTCCCAGACATAGCCAGGCTGGCAATGAGAACAGCATCTGGGAAGGTGGATTTCCTTACAGCAGGCTCAGTGTGGGAAAGCAGACAGAAGAAGAGATGAAGAGATGGTGCAGCCAGGTGTGGTGGCACACGCTTGTTATCCCAGTACTTGGGAGGCTGAGACTGGAGGATCCGGGTTCGAGGCCAGCCTCAGCTACTTAGTGAGGCACTCTGCAACTTAGTGAGACTCTGTTTCAAAATAAAGAATAAAAGATAGGACTGAGGGTGTAGCTTGGAGGTAGAATGCAAAAGAGATGGTGCAAACTGGGGACCACCGTCATTCATGTCCTCTGCAGTTCCAAAAACCCTTGAGGGCCAGGTCACAGGAGAGACAAAGGTGCCTCCTCTGTAGAGCACGGCATCACAGGTAAGATTCCAGGTGAAGGGACAGGGCTGTGAGAAGTTTGCCTCTGGCTGCTGGACTTGCCACACTGGAAGATGGATGAGCAGGAAGAAAACTGGGGCCTGGGAAAATTGCCATAAAAAAGTGGGGAGGCACATACCATTCAGGACACTCAGATAAAGGCGAAAGTCTCAAAAATGTTTAGTACCTGTCAATGCGCCTGTCAGGTTTCAGGGAAAATCAGACAGTCAGTGTTTTACAAAGATGAAGATCCAGAGGCAGTGGTGTGCACCTGTAATCTCAGTACTGGGGAGGCTGAGACAGGAGGATTGCAGGTTTGAGGCCAGCCTCAGCAAGGTAGACCCTCAGAAACTTGGTGAGAGCCAGTTCCAAAATAAAAAGTAAAGCCAGGTGTGGTGGTGCACACCTATAATCCCCATACTTGGGAGGCTGAGACAGAATGATCGAAGGCTTGAAGCCACCCTCAGCAACTTAGCAAGGCTCTCAGTAACCTAGTCAGACCCTGTTTCAAAAAAAAAAAAAAAAAAAATGGGGCTGGGGGTATAGCTGGGAAGGAGAAGGCCCTAGGGTTCAGTCCCCAGTATAAAAAAGATGAAGACTGTCCTTCTATGAAATGGGCAAAAGAAGAAAGCAGATGACATGAGGGACATGATGGAGGGCTGCAAGGAAACCAGAGGAGAGAAGGAGCAGAGGCCAAACCCGCACGGGTGGCAGGAGGCCCTGAGTCGACAGTGGCGGACATGGAGCTGCCTGGAGAGGGAGTCCTGGCCACTGCTCCATGGTGCAGCTACTGCAGAAAGCGGCTGGGAATTACCTAATAAAGCTGAGCACGCATCATGGCCCCAGAGAAACCCTCCTCCATGTGCTCGTTCCAGGAGAGTCATGCCAGACAGTAAAGGAACAGTCACCAGAGTGATCAGTGGTAGAATGGATAAGCAGACAGGGCGTATCTGTGGCAGGGGAATTCAGACAGCGGTACTAGGAAGGACTACAGCTGTGTGCATTTCACAATTTTTCAAAATTCAGCTGTGTGAATTTCAAAGTCACAATTCCCACCCCCCCTTGGGGGTTGAATCCAGGGACATTATGCCTCTGAGCTACACCCCCTAGCCCTTTTTATTTTTTATTTTGAAGTTACTGAGGGTTTTGCTAAGTTGCTGAGACTGGCCTCAAACCTGCAATCCTCCTGTCTCAGCCTTCCAAGTACTAGGATTACAGGCTGCACCACCATACTCAACTTCAAAGCTGCAATGTTGAGTAAAGGAAGTTATGCAAAGAAAAATGCACACGGTTCCATCTTATTTATGTCCTGTTCAAATGCAGGCATGGTAATGATCAATTTCTTGGCTCAGGTGGCACTTCGTGGACATCTGTTTTGTTATGATCCCTTGAACTGTACACAAATGGTTTTGAAGACTCTTCTCTTTTGAGGTGTTGGGGGTGGACTCCAGGGTCTCATATTTGCTAGGAAGGATTCTACCACTGGTCTAAATCCCAGCCTTTTTTTAGTTTTCTAGTTTGAAATAGGGTCTAGCTAAGTTGCACAGGCTTGTCTCACACG